>CM056597.1:45516543-45691543 GCA_029721355.1 Tegillarca granosa | reverse complement strand
AAGTTGATAATTTTGAAAAATTAACAAATAAATAAATAAATAAATAAACAATCTTATTAATTAAAGTAGACAACCTACCTTTGTCTAGTGTATAGTATCTATAACCTTCATGATAAACAAGGCCTGTTACATTTGTGTATGTTGTACCATGGTGTTGACAAGTCTCATTGTAAAAGAAAATAGAAAGGCAAATGATGTCATATCCACAAAGTCTTACACATTCGATTAAACTGATATCCGACTTTGTGTACACAGGATAATCGCTTTTAAAGTTATTTAATTCCGGCTTGAGCTCTGCTTTTAAAGTAATCGTCACAGATATATGATACATACAATGACAAATAAGCAAATACACAACATTTTAGAATTACGATGTCTTTATGTTCTGTATGTTTGTTATTCTAGATGTAAATATAAGAGAAATTCTAATGTACGTTTATGGTAAAAAAAAAAAAACTCATATGAAAGCCTCTTCCTTCGGCTATACTTGTCTTTTTGTTGATCTTAACATGCCAGACCAGATATAAATAAATAACAAATACAGGCACTAGTTTGTAAATCCAGTTAAATGTAAATTGAAGCCAATCTATAGCCTATGTTAAACTTAGCTGATCTTCAAATGAAATCAAATATTCTGCAAATTTTATGTATTTTCAGTTACTTTCTTCACCTGGTCAATAAAAGAAATTAAACAAGAGGCCGGAATTCTAGGAAAAGTAATGTTTATAATCTGTCGATTTCATCACCAATGACTATAGTCACCATCTTTTAAGAAATCCTTTTTGCTAATGTTTTAACTGATTTTCTTCTTAGAGACACAGAAAAGTATATTCTCTTATGAAATCATTGTGCAACTCCGGTTTGACTTTTGAAATCTGTTAAATACAATGTTACTGCAAATATAAGATTAAACAATATATAACACAAATACCAGTTAAATACCAGTTATAACTGTTATAATTGTCATATACCACGTTTTGAATTTAATCATAAAATACATTCAAAAAGTGGTATATAAAAAATTCACAATATATTGTCATAAAAGCACTTTTTGAATGTATTTTTATGATTAAATTCAAAACGTGGTATATGACATAATCAATTCAAACCAAAATTCCTCTTAAAACGTCATGTACTGCATTCTACAACCAATTGGTAGACACCGTGAAAATATGATAATATCTCAAAGAATATTTTACTATATCCCACCAAAAACAACCAAAGAGAGAACACACACCGAAGGTATGATAACATCTCAAAGCAATATTTTCCAAATCGATTTATTACCATTCAAATTGATTGATATTTCTAATAAAGCCTTTAGAGTGCTTTCATTTTGATCTAAAGATTTCTTGTTCATTAAGTAGTTTCATCAGTAAATTATATAATTTTTGAGAATCGCCAATAAATACAATTACTAGTAAACGACTATAACAATCATTGTCAGTTTTATTTGTGATGCTAATTAAGGCATTAAGGTCCAAGTAGAATCAATTATATTATGAGTGTCTTTCTTGACAGGAAACCCGAGGGTGAACTATTTGAACCATGTCTCTGTAAAACAATTGATTTCTCTTATATATATATATATATATATATATATATATATATATATATATATATATATATATATATATATATATATATATATATATATATCACATTTCCCCCATGTAACATGTTGTTAATTATGCAAAAAATGCATCACTGTTTTTAGGTTTTATTTATATATAGCTTGTCATCTATGTATTTATAAATCCATAATATTTATACTATTAACATCTGAAAAACAAGACTAATCTATGCTAAATTCCAGTCCGGCTGTACGAGATTGTAACTGAACTAAAATTTAATTATCCTTCTTGAGTGAATTCCAGAATTTAAGATGAATCGAAATTATCGTCTCATTTCTTAACTTTTTTACATTATTAAACCATTTTTTTTTTTTGGTTTTTTAATTTCAGAGTTTAAACTAAATTATCACTGAACTTAACGTGCCTTTTCCTTTTATCCTTGATTTGTTGTCGATGTTTTTTATTAACTGATATTTGAAGTTTATTTTTTATTGCGTTTGCATGTCATGTATGTAACAGGATGGAGAAAAATGCAGGGTCGGACCGGGGATCGAACCCGGGACCTCCAGCACTATAGGCGAGTGCTCTACCAACTGAGCTACCCAGACCGCTACATTCCTCCCCTGTAATTCCTTGAGTTTCCCTATGTTCCTATTGGAAAACTCACCAAAATTCCCTCGGATGGACTTTATATGGCCCGATATATGTCAGTCCATCACTGCCGAGGGCCACACTTGCCACCAAACTGTAACAGGAGGGAGAAAAATGCAGGGTCGGACAAGGGATCGAACCCGAGACCTCCCGCACTATAGTGCAAGTGCTCTACCAACTGAGCTACAGACCGCTACATGTACATGTCTTTTATATACAATTTTCTCATCACCATTTAAGATAATTTGCATGCTATTGATACAATATAAATTTGCAATAACCGTGAACCTGCTTAATTAATATGATATAACAATGTTAAACATACAAAGGTCGATAACTACTTTTGTTTATCATTCTTTTAATTGAACTGGTCCTCAGAAATATAATCACTGAAAATTCAAAGTGCTTAAAAAAAAAAAAAAAAAAAAAAAAAAGTCTTAGCAACTTGTTTATCATTCCCGCCAAGTTCCATCGAATTATGAGCACGAGTTACAGAAATTAATTCCGCACTAAAATAATTATTAAAACAATACAATGCTATAACGGTTGTTATGAAATTACATGAAATTGTATCGGATATTTCTTGTAATTTTATGTTGTAAAGCTTTTAAAAGTTTCTTGAAACCCTATGCGTTTTTATCAATCATATTATATGCAGTGTGCGAAATTACTGCGGGCCCGATGGCCCGAGGCTATTAACTTTTTGCTCGGGACACCAACTTCATAGAGTTCCATGTCCGGTTGGCTCTTTCGTTTAACCTAAACTTCTCCTATAGCAGGCGGATGTTTCCTCAAGATGCCTACATTTGTGGTAGTTTGTTTCAGTATAATAAGAAATCTACATTAATGAACAATACTTTACACTAGTACAACAGACAACAGACAATATAGAAAAGCAGCGACATTGAAAAAGTTTTTTTCCATAATTAAGGGCCTTAACTTTTCATTTGGGCTACCAACTTTTAAAAGTTAAGTTCCCTGTTGACCATGATGTCTTTCTAGCTAATTTCATACATTGTTATATGCGAGATAAATAATGACTTTCTGACATAATCAAAATATCGTTAAAATAATAATAATAATAACAACAACAGAAATTCAGGAGGTAAAAACTTGAAACTTATATGAAACCGCGAATATAAAACCATTGAAATATATGTAGAGTTTGTATTTAAGGAATAAACGCTTCATGGAAAATATCACAGAGATGGGCTTTGACACACTGGTTTAAAATCAGATTCCTTGCATTTTCGATTTGTACTATCATTTAGAAGTTATTTCATTAATGATACGATTATATACCTGATCTTGAACATTGAGGTATTATTCAGTTTGATTAGAGTGTCTACCAAGTTATTAATGGTTGCTTAAAGTGTCTGCGACTTATCGCACTGAATACGCGATAGTACATGAAAGACCATGCAACCGGAAATACTAATTTTTATTTCTCAGAGTGAACAATTTAAAGTTACCCTTTTTGAAGTTGTATCTGACTAATAAATATATATTGATTCGCATTTGTATTTTCCTCACACAAACACATACACACATGTTGTCTATGGGAGGAGCTTAAATGTACCACCTTCCAGTATAACTTCATAATGCGATTTGTTCACAGCCACATTTAAGTGACATAAAGCGATCTACTGTCAAATTCCCAATGCAAAACTGTGGTTGAAATGCAGTTCTTTACATTAACACTATTTGATATAAATGTAATTATACCAGCTGCATAAAAACAATTCATTAGCTCACCTGGCTGAAAGCCTTACGAGGTTATGGCATGGCGAAGCGTGTGTCCGTGCGTGCGTCCGTCCGTACATGCGTGTGTAACCAACGTTTTTGACATCTCCTCTGAAACCACATGGTTATTTTTTTACCAAACTTGCAAGGGTGCATTATTGAGTGGTGGCTTTACAAGTTTGTACTTTTGGTTGCAATAGCCAAAAAATAAATAAATAAATAAATAAATAAATAAATAAATAAAAAAAATAAAATAAAAATCCTCTTCTCTTATTCCAAAAGAGATAGACAAAAAAAAAACTGATTTGGATTTTAGCTTCTCTAGATTCTTAAGTATATAGTCTGTACAAATCGTGAAGTTTGGGTAAAAAAAGTTACGCTTGTACGCGTTTAATTTTGATATATGGTTTCAAGTTATATTTTTAAAGCTCAATGTTTTTATGTGCATGTATGTTTGATTGTTACATGTAACGGTATTATGATAATTTTAATGTATAATTTGTGGTGATTTGTTTATATTTAAAGTTTTGCTGTTGCAATAATAGATAAATAAATAAATAAATAAATAAAAAATCAATAAATAAATAAATTAATTAAGTAATGAAATCTGTAACTTATGTCTTTCATGCAATATTGGAATCACTGATCTAAACTGTAGTGTTTTGGTGTTAAACTATAACATCAGTTGTATGTTCAGTGTCACTTAAAAGTTTGCCTAATTTTCATGATCAAATCTTTTTTCTTTTACTTTTAGAAAGCTTTGAAATTGTTTAAAAAACAATACAATACATTATATTTTAGTCTTTTGGAAAACAGTTTTTAAATCATTACATATGTTTTATAGTTTAGCAAATGAAGAAGCAAAATAAAAATGCTAATTAGAAGCGATTTAAATGAAAAAAATCTAAAAATTCGAACGATATAAAAACACACATTTTAGTAAAGTGAAATCATTTAGACATTTATTTTTCTCAATTTCAGCGGGTTTTTAAGGAATTAATCCAACGAAACCCTTCATACCTGTTTTCAAATCTCATTGTCCTTGTATAAATGTATAAATAATATAGCACCACTGGTAATACTTCATCAGACATTATCAAAAGGAACACAAACACAGCAGCTCGCCAAAACCACAGTCCCTAAAGCAAATATATTTAAAAGTATTTTCAAAAAGTAAATAGTTCTCAGATAGGAAAAACACCTCCTTTCTAGATAGCTAAACCCGTCATGTGTGAATAAAGATTGAGAATTAAGGGAAAATACAACTATGGTAAAACAAAAATTTGCAAGTTAATTTTGAATTCAGCAGCATCATACTTTTCCATATTTTTGTGATGACGGCCATAAAACTGTTTGAGGCTTCTGTTAAGTTAAGCCCAGACTTGAAATATCCATGAGTCAACAATTTATTTTTAGAAAACTATTAAATTATATTCACACACACACACACACACACACACACACACACACACGCTGTTTGTTGTTGAAACTTAAATATAATGTATTATTCGGAATATTGAATAACAATAGCTAAAACAAAGGACGAATTAAATAAAACGATAAAAACAGGATGTTAATTATGTAATGTTATATCACAATAAACTGAAGCAATTAGAATCGAACATTGATAAATAGAATAATTGTAACTATATATCTGAACATATGTGGATAACAAAAACAATAACGATCTCAACTTTTTCAAAAATTGTTTCAAATAAACAGATGAAACTGTAGATTTATCCTTTTGTTCTTGCAAACGGTCTACATTTGTCATAAAAACGAACTTGTTTTATATATCTGCATTGTCGCTATCTTTACCGTTAATTAAATAAACTGTGTATGTAAATTTTTGCCTATAGATAATGTTTTTAGTCGTAAAAAGGGCAACAAGAGCACGAAAACACCCTTAACCAAACACTAGAAAATATGAAAGTACTATAGAAACCTAGAAAAAAATTAAACACAAGTAACAATAAGAGCCACCAAAGCAAACCTGAAAACACAAGCAAAGTCATAAGTCCGAAAATACAACACAAGCAAAAATCAGAGCTTTTTAAAATAAAATTTGAATACTTGTTAATTCGAATGAAACCGAAAAGAAACCTTCAATAATACTCTAGCAAAGCGGGATTTATTAAAAATAAAAAAACAAGAAAGATGAGCAAACACTAGAGCTATGGAGAACAAACTTTAACAAATCACAAGTTAAAACAAAAGCTAGTGAAAACAAACCTTAAACAAGATACCTATCAAAACTTATCGATGTCAAAAAATACACCTCCGTATTTGCGAACTTCACACCAACATTGTACAACTCACCGCCTAAAAATGAGCTTGCCCACTATAGTAGTTACAAGAGATGAAATTTACTTTCGGACCAAGTGCAAGAAAAATATGACATTGATTTTTGATAATTTCAAAGCAAACACTAAAAATGTTTGAAAAATGTTGTAAAAATGATTTTTGGTAATTGTTTAAGGCAAACAAAAAGAAAACCTTAAGAAAATGAAACAAATTTTTAAAAATCATGTTCTTTATTTTATTAAGTATACGTTTTAATAATAAAACAAACGTGTCAGTCCTTGTCCATATCACAATCCCAAAACAAAGTAGAAATTTTACAAACTGGCAAAATATGTTATACACGTAAACTTCCATCAAGGAAGTGAGGCCGACTGCTCCGGAAGGGTAAGCACCTCCTGTCTAGCTAGTTACACTCGTCACGTTTTAAGCTTTACCATTATGTTTAAGTATATGTAATTTAATTCATTCTTGAGGTTCTTATGTTCTATATAAGCAACAAATGACAAATAGCTGCTTCTAAATTTTCATTCGATATTGGTAAAGAAGAACTGAAGATCGATAATCTATTTTACGTATTAAATAAGTTCCTTTATTAGGTAATGTTTTTACTTAAAACATGTATGTTCTAATATGCATGCCCATCCATTAATGTAATTTGAGATCATGCATTGTAAAAGTTTTGATATAGAACGAATACTACTACTACCACTACTCTCTCTCTCTCTCTCTCTCTCTCTCTCTCTCTCTCTCTCTCTCTCTCTCTATATATATATATATAATGTGTGTGTGTCCAACATCAAATAATTTACCAGCTGCGTTCACGTTAAGGTAACATTAACCAAATCTATTATTTGGTTAAATGGGAAGTTAAAATTACATTAAATTTGAGATAATCTATGATCTGCTATATGATTGATGATTGTAGGCATACGATATGGAACATGTATTGTACGTTATTTCAAAAGCACACGATTCGATTAGAGAATTTAAAAAAGTATTCTCCGCGGTTTGAAATACTTAAGTTCAATATCTGAATCCATTTCTAAAATGCGCGACGGTAGGTAGACCTCTGAGACACGTACTCATAGCTGAGTCAATGGCTTGTCGGGACTTGTAACGTCGACCAGGGAATTGTAACGTCGGGGACTTGTAACGTCGACCACGGACTTGTAACGTCGACCAGGGACTTCTTACGTCGACCACATAAGATCTTTAAGTTTTGGATATAGTGGGTGTGGCAAGACAGTAATCTTCTCCGACTTCAAAGATTAGATCACAAGCTCAGATGTATGTAATGGAGCATTATCATGAAGTAGACGAACATACCTAAATCCTGACACAGGGCGTTGTTTAAAATAATATTTCTTGAGCTGTTTGAGTATAACATCGGTAATATCAACATTTTTCCCTTAGGCACCGCAATTAGCACGGCTATACCGTCACATGAAATGAATATGCAATAAAGAACATCCTTTTTGTCTTTTGAATAATTGCTTTGCGGTTTATAATCGTACCCGTTTCTGGTCATCTGTCAATATATGCGTTATCCATCTGGCGTTAAATCTTCCGTACTTTCAAATTACGCTTCAAAATAAAATGCATCCGCAATGTTGATACACCAACAACTTTATAAATATCTCGAATTGATTATCTGTCATCACTGTTAATTATTTCCCTGACTTTTGAGACATTTAGTTTGCCTGTTACAGTCACAGGTCGTCCAGATATTTCTGCATCTTTGACGGACTTTCTCCAATTCGTAAAAATCTGTATTAACGAATGGTGGAGTTTTGTATAAACTCTAATTACTTCAATAATCTCAACCCGTTTCTCAACCATTTATTACAACAGTAGTCAACGACTGGATAACACCTTAAATATTTGGTATATAAAAGAGATGGTTGGTTTACCGATCGGAAACATCATTTCATCTGCCGATCACATCGGTCATTATTGCAAAGTTCAGAAAATTATATTGTGTAAGATTTTATGCGGTATATCATATTTTTTAAAGTGTTCGTTTGGGATTCAAATTATTTTTGCCATCATTTCAAAAAGTGTTCCGTTGAATTCTTGACGATCTCATTTTAAACTCTTGACCCTCATTATCCATGACGTCATATTGGGTATCTACGAAGTTCAAAAATCGCTTGTTTTCTTATCATGTTATAGACAAATTAACAAATGCATAAAATATAGAATGAATACAAATAAAATAGTATGAACGAATTTTCTATAAAGTTTAATGTTATTACACTTCGAGAAAAACATTTTTTTAAAACGTTAACTTTTAATCATACAATTGACATCGTATTGAATGAATGCATTCTATTGTATTTGATTGTTTTTAACAAAGTTGTTTTCCAATTTCAGTCAGTATTAATGGACTGAAGAAAAATGAAAAAAAAGGAAAAAAATAAATAATAAAAATAAAAAAATAATAAAAAAGCTGACGCATGACAGTTTGCTTAAAATGTACAAGGAATTTACAAACGGGTCTAAAGGTACTCCTGGATATGTTCGTGACTGACTTGATGAACATCTCCGTAATTAGTTGACGATTGATTCTGTATATTATTGCATTAGTTGTGTTTCTTTTGTAACCTATAAAAGTTTGTTATTTAACTATTTACTAAATAGTAACATGATGATGAAAGAAGGCTTGGTATATCAGTTGAAAGCCCACGTATTTACAACAACATCCTGTAAAGAATACTTTTTGAAACAAAATGAATTCATTTGAAATTATGGTAGTTTGTTTAAAACAAGGGCCATATTAATGTTTGATCAAAAACAAATGTAATTGATTTTCGGCAACAGCTGCCTGTCCAATACTGCTATTTTGAAAACTTGTCAATAACCAACATTATGATTTTAGCTATTTAAGTAAAGAGACGAACAATCATACTCTACTTGCATTCAGCAACTCGGTGTATTTACAGATAGTCATTGCCAGGTCCATTGAAGCCCGGTCTAAACCTCAGCATGAAAATTTGCATGGTATCTGTCTTTATTCTTGGGATGACTGCGTTGTCCTCGGGTAAGTAAAATATTAATATGTTTAGCCTAATTTATTAATATCCTCAAAATTAGAAATGTTTGTAAGGGAAAAATGATTTTGTGAAGTAAATTTCAATTGATTTGAATTCATTTAAGACTATTTTGTTTATCAAAATTCCAAGCCAATTTATACACAAACCCGAAATTCAGACGATGCAACAGATATGTATTGAGAAATGAATAAAACCCGAATTCTATAAGGGAAATGTGACAGCTTAAATTAACTTTAACACCCCCTTTTTCTCTTGTGAAATTTTTTTATTTTGGCCTTTATTTGATTAGTTTTGTTTAGTGTCTTTTTTCTTTCTTTATTTATTTTTAAAAATCTAATTCATCTGTATATTGGTATTTTATTTATCTTTCTGAGAAACTTGAGTGTATATGTATTTACTGTTGTTAAGAGGTAAATAAAATTATTGTTCATATAGAGATTTGAAAGGAGTCTGGATTCGTTGATTTTTAACATTTGGCTTATGTTTTTTGTATCTATAAACCTTTAGGCCCCTAGTGTTACTGATGAAGAACGATATCCGAAATGTTCTTTGTAAGATTTTTGGAAAGATATTTAATATATTTCAGGTTGCTGCCCAAAGAATTGGAGATATTTTGATAAAAACTGCTACTTGTTTGTTGAAAATAAAGTAACTTGGAAGGCCGCAAGGGTTCGTTTATACCGATATATATATATATATATATATATATATATTTCATTTTTTGCACCAATACCTTGATAAAAATATAATATCAATTAAAGATTAAAAAAATATCACTCCCAACTGATTTTTAGATACTCTTTAATTGGGTGTAATAATTCTGTTTTGATTTGCATTCTTACTTTTAACGTAAATATTCCGTTCTTGTTCTTTTAATATTGTACATTATTATAACCACCATGGTTCCTCTCATTTTCAAGTTTGTTTTAACATTTGGCTATAGCTAGCTAGACAGTGAGTGCAAACCTTTCTGGAGTACCCAGCTGGTCCAAATTCCATGGTGGAAGATCACGCTGTTGAACTTAAATTAGCTAGTTTTTTTTAAAAGATCTTGCTGTTCTTTTGGCATTGTGCTATGGACAAATATCGGTTTGTTTGTATTGATTACAGAGACAATTTTCTTATCGTTGTATTACATAAATTAACATAGACAACTGTATTTACCATATTTTTTAACTGATTAATAGTACGTCATGCAAAAAAAATGTTACTAAACTACAAGTATTGCTGAAAACAATGCAACTAAGAACAAGACAAGGACTTTAAAGATTGTTTTTGTTGTTATTGTGTTAAACGTCGTATCAGCAATGTTTTGGTTATTTTCGACGAAAGCTATGTTATTGATCTAAATGAATTACTCCTAGAAAAATTTAGTGTATCCAGTGTGTGTTTGAGTGTGTAGTATGATCTGATGTTTACTAGCGCGCACTCAGGGCGACTTTTTTGGTCAGGTGCTAGGTAACCGGGTATACCCAACTGATTGCTTAAACTTAGTTACAAAAATGTTTATAAATATTATGTCAATGTTAATAATATAATTGGAGGCCCCAAATTATCCCCGTATGAGAATCTTTACTATAAAATGCAATATTATTAAGAACACAAAATTACGCGAGTGAATGTGAGAAACAGGTAACCAGGGAGAAAAACCACTTTATCTGGAATACTAATTTTAAAATTCCAGATTTCGGACGGCACCTGATTTGGATTTTAAGCGCGGGTGTGAGTGGGTCTTCATTATTAATTCTGAGTATGACTTCTTCAAACAAATCTCAATAATTTATTTTGAAATGTTATACATTTTGACAGATATCTTTAAACTTATATTTTCTAAAATATTAAACAGCACTTGGTGTTTGCTTTTTAATAGTCCTATGCAACAACACTGGGGGTTGTCTATTTTAGTTTAGTTTTTTATTACCAAACCAATTAAAATAAGATTAATTTAAATCAATTTAATCAAAACATTGCTTTTCTAAAACTATTTGTTACTATCTAAGTTTGTCCATTTCAGCAATTATGTGTAAAAGAAGGGGGTCAACTAGCAGTTGTTGACAACAAACATTTGAATGACTTCTTAAAGGAACAAGCCTTTCATTCTGGTTAGTAAATATGTAATTACAATGAAAGATAAGAAAAATATCAAAGATTTCGACCAATGTAGAGCTGACGGTCTTGAAAGAACTTTGAATAGCATATAAAACAGTACTTATGAACTCCGCTCTCAAAATAATTTTAACGTCTCCCCGTTTCTTTTGGTATCCTCTCGAGTAAAGCGGTAAGTTACTTCAGAGAACTTTAGGTACTTTCCAGTGATTATTATGTATTCAACAAATGTTATATGGTTTCTGTTAATAGCAAATAAATACATCATGGTGTTTAGATGATAAATGTTGATTCATTAATTTTTCCACTGTTTGGCTTATGTTTTTGTATTTATCAACATTTCGTCCTTTAGTGTCAATGATTAGAAATAACTTACTTTCCAAACGTTCATATAGGGTATAATATTATACATGTATTTTTGTTAGATCTTTAATACCTGTCAATTTTATATTATGGTCTTCTTTCGCTTTTTGTGAAAAGGACCATGTTAAATACTTCACCATCACTTACTTTATGAATGTATCCAATCAAATTGGAGTTGGTAAATTTAATTTTATGTTTAACACTTTTATCGATGATTCAAATACTCTTTTTTATACCAAATGCCAAGACACAACGCCCCACTGTGAATTCCAATTTAATTCTATTAAAATTTATTTCTTGTATATTTAACTTTTCACTTTACATACAGTGATAGTTTTTATCATAGTTTTATACTGCGTTGAGTTGATGTTTTGAAAAGTTATTCAACAGAACCCGATATTGCATCCAATAAAACTTGACGTGTAACCTTAAAAGCTTTGATGTCTAGTATTTTCTATTACAAAAATCTCAATGTAAAAGCGTTAGCAAATTGAAAAAATCATCTGACTATTATCCTAAAGCTAGTAAGCAATACCTGTATTTCGGAACAGTTATTATATATTAATAAACACATGTACACAGGTATACATTTCAATAATGTAAAATGAATGACTAACAATTGAAAAAAAACCGTAGTGTGTAAATGTCTTTCTATTTCTGAATAAATTGTTTACTTTAGTCACGAAGGAAAATTTGTTTACAGTTCATTGAAATTAAAAAAAGTATTTTTTTATTTTCATATTAAAAAGGTGGAGAATCATACTTGATAGGATTGTCTGATCAGCGATATGAGGGATCGTTTCGATGGGAAGGAACAGGAGAGACAGTGGGGCTTACTGATTGGTGGAAAGGTCAACCTGATAATCATAAAGGAAATGAAGACTGTGTTCATATTGCTAGGTCTTATGGGTATAGTTGGAATGATATACCATGTGAACACTACAAGAGCAGTTACATATGCCAGAAAAAGGTTGCAGGTAAAACTTATCATAAATTACTGAATTGATATCAGGACTACACCTGAAGCGGTTCACTGCTAACGGAGTCAAACTCAGTACTTTATGCCGACAAAAATTTGCAAAATTTTCGAAATTTTTAGTCGTCCTTATTATCGGAACTTGTTTAAAACTCAGATTTGTTACCCAATGCAATGCATTCCTTACCTAAATTTGGATTCATATAATTTTAGAAATTTTAAATTATTATTTTTAACTCTTTGGCCTTTGTTTTTTTATTTCTATTTTTATTTATTTATTAATTTTTTTTTTGCATTTATCAACTTTTTCGGCCCTTAGTTTCACTGATGAGGAATGATTTTCCGAAATGTTCACATATGGCACATCAAAATTAACTGGCATTTTTGTAAGATACTTGTCTGTTTATAAATGAACATGTATATTTAACTAAGAAAATATCGTTGTATTTTCTATTGTCGTTGCAAATTACTGGAAGCAATTTGTAGGAAAAGTTTCAACTAAGCAGAATCCAATGCAGTATGCAGTAATAACGTTAAATAATAAATAAAAAAACAGATAATTAAGATAAAAAAGTGAATCGACTAATTTTAAAACTTAAAATGTTGTGAGGCATTGACATAAATGGCAAAATGGTATTCGTTAATTGTTTTAAAACTGTTGAAAGCACTCAAAATCCCATTTTTTAAAGATGAAAATTGTTTAACTTATTTTTGTCTTATTTTTTCGTATTCTGTTTGTTTGTGTAATGCAATCACATGAAAAAGCAGCAAATGCTTAGTTAAGTTCAGATTTTTTAAAAAATTTTTTTTACAATTTTAATTTTTTTATTTTGGTTAATAGAAATAAACAAATTAATCACAGTCCTTACTACGTTCCATTACAAATTAAGGATCCTTTGTTGTTCAAGTTCATAGAATTCTCTAGCGTTATAAGTATTTGAAAATAGTCATTAACACATCGCTGTAATGAAAAATATTCATTTTATTTCTTGAAAGAAATGTTTTGGACAAAACATTATTTTAATCTTTCTATTTTATTAGAAAACGTTTTTGTGGAAATGAAAGGTTATGAATATATGTAAAAAATCCAATAATATAGGGTCTGATAACGCAAACATTTTCGGGTTTTTCAATTAAAACTGTTTAGACATTGCAACTGATTTTTTCTTTATTTAAACAGGTTGCTAAGAGCTTGCCAATACAGATGGACTGTCGCTGGTTTTAGAGAATAGAGACTTCAAAATTTGAGCTTTGAAAAAGCATGATACAATTTGTTTAGTTTCTGAAATTATGTATAATGATCGATAAATTCTTTAGCACACATTGACTTTAGAAGAAAAGCGCTAATTCATTTTAAAAATGTCGCACTACTTCTCTTCAAGTAAAAGCTAAAGCTCTTCTAAATTATTACTGTGAATGAGACTCACTTAAAATTTTTTAATAAAGTTGATTGTATATATGTTAAAGCACAAGTATTGGGAAGGTATCTAGAAGTGTATTTTCCTCCAATTAATCAAGTATTGGAAGGGACCGTGGGACCGTGGAAGTGTAATAGCAAACAGTAAATCAAATAGTAGTAAAAAGATGGCTGGGAGAGTTTTTTCCTCCAATAAATCCAGTATTTGTAGGGTCCCTGAAAGTGTAATATCCTCCAGTAAATCAAGTATTTCGAAGGTTCCTAGGAGTGTATTATCCTATTATTATTGGGAAAGTTCTTGAAAGTTTATTGTCTTTCAGAAGGTCTTGTAGTATTGGGAAGGTCCCTAGAAGTGTATTATCCCCTAGTAAATCTAGTACTAATGGGCTAGTCTCTAGGAGTGCATTATCATCTAGTAAATTTAGTAGTATTAAGAGTGCACTTGGAAGTGTGTATTGTCCTCCAGTAGATTCAATAGTATTGAGAATGTTCTTTGGAGTGTACTATTCTCTAGTAAATCCAGTTGTATTGGAAGACTTGGAAGTGTATCATCCTCCATGAATCGAGTAGTATTGGGACGATCCTTTGGGGCGTATGTTCTCCTTGTAAATCCAATATTTGGAAGGTCCCTGGGAGTGCAGTATTCTTCAGTCAATCCAGTAGTATTCGAAGGGCTTTGTGGAGTGTATCATCCTCCGTTCTAACTGTCTTAGAAATAAAAGGTCTGCCGCATTGTTGTCCAGGCTTCTAAACCATTTTTCACAACGATTCAGACATATTTAAAGAATTCTCATAACAAAAAAATAAAATTATCTCAGAGTCAATTTGCGAAACAGGACCTCAAAGCACTAACAAAGTTGTCAGGAAATGATCAATAGATTTTAACATTTTTTTAACGTCTTTCATTTGGGGTTTGGTTTGTTCCTTTGATATGCGAGAATGAAGCTTTAAACTTTATTTGGCATCTGCAATGAGAAGGAATGGATATAAATCGTAGAACTCAACCTTAGCATTGCCTTGCCTTTTTTATATCTACGTAAATGCAATATATTGCTCCTAGATTGTAAAAACTCGTAGTCCAGAATAATTTTGGAAAGTATTTTCATCGGATTATGATCAGAGACTTTTTAGATATCGATATTTATACTAAAAGAATTTTGTCAGTGTATTTATTATAAGTCTTGTAAGAGCATGTAAAATGTTCAGATGTCAAAATGTTAACTTTTTCTTTAAAAATGAACTATTTTTATTGACCCTTAAGGATATATTCAGATTTAATCAACTTAGATAATAGCATTATAAAATTTTAGTTTTCTGTAATCACTGGTAACATTTGTAATAGAATGATATATTCTAGATGTCTATAACCTAGCACAAAGACAGAAGATATGAAACAAGTTAGTTTATATTAAGTTAAAAAAATTTAGCTTATATATCAACTGTAAATTCATTGTAATTTACCATTTACTGATTAGTCTAAAGTTTTGATAAAAGTTTTTAAAAAATTCGAACGGAGCGTATAACAAACTATACCGTCTTGATCTCTCAGTGGAAGAACGTCAGCTTCGATAGCCGTTAACAATTTAAAATGCTGCTCCCTTGTCTGAAGTTCGAAATAATATGATATTATGACGGTAAAGGTGTGTTTGTTTGACATCTATTCCGGTGTTTTTAGGAAAAAATGGTTTTCTTTTTTTAGTTTTTAGTTAAAGATGCATACTAGATCACTTTACCAAGCGAAGCATTCCACCGATTTAATGCAAAGCTAAATTTGAAACGCTGTATATTAAACTGATTACAAATAAAGTTTCAACGTAGAATCAGTATTGTCTTAAAGACACTAACAATATCACATCAGCAATGCAGAAACTAATTGAGACCATACTGAAAAAATTCACTGATCTTCCAGACAAACTCTTATCAAAAATCACAAACTATTTTTTTTTTACTTTTGACAGTTATACTATTTATAAATTGTGTTCTTTAAAAAAAAATCTATTTCTATAGTCATACCGGATTTGATGACGACTTTTGCTTTTTTTGGTTTATCATATGTTGTTACAATGTACAGGTCAATAACGTTTCTAAATCAGATCATCAGTTTTTATTAACTTAGGTCTCAATTTTCTAATGTATGAGATTTATGCAATAGAACTAATTTAGCACAAATAACAACAATACTTCGACGACGCTTTTAAGTTGAATAATTGTTTTCTTTGTTACTAATAGTAACTTTGTCATTGAGTTTTGATAGATTTTAGTGTTTTTAAACAAAGAAACAAACAAACGGTATACAAATGTGCACAAACTCTGTACCGTTGCTTGCTGATCTGTTTCTATATGAAGCATATCTTATGCAAAAACTTGTTAAATCTGAAAAAAACTGCAGATAAACCATTTAACATGAAATTTAGATATTACATCTCTTAATATTCTCAAATTCGGAGAAAATGTAAATATATAACACAATTACCCGTTAAATTTCGATGTGCCATAAGTGCACATTTCGGAAAATCATTCCTCATCAGTGAAACTAGGAGACAAAAAGTTTGATAGATGAATAAATAAGCAAAACAGTTGAAAATTGATAAATAAAAAGTTCCAAAATTATTTGAATCTAAATCCAGCTAAGTAATACTTTGCATGAGTGAACAAACCTTAGTTTTAAATGAACTTTAAAAAATTAAGACGTCTGAAAGTTTTGCTAAAAGGTATATTTTCTGACAGCACAAAATACTGCCTATGAGTTATGGATACCCTTGGGGTATAAAATTTATCCATGTCGATTGTAAAAAAAAAAAAACAGGACTTTTTCTTCAAGTACTGTTTCATATTTGGAAATCGAATTTTATACTTCAATTATGACAACCTCGAAAGGCTACGCGATGACTTTAATTTTTATGCCAACTCTGAATTTCTCGAATTATGTGTTTTTCATAAAAAAATGTTGCATAGTAAAGCTTGTTTTGTTGCAGTAAGTGCCGGGGTGGAATACACACAAAGCATGTATTGAAGTTGAACGGTTAACTTTAAACGTCGAAGAATTTAAAATTCCATGGATATACAGACACTATAATTGCTTTGATTTAAAATAATTTTGAAATATCTCATAATCTTAATCAAATAAGATATAATTATGTTTGAATTTATGTTTTAAAGTCATGTGTTGTATCTGCATGAAGTATATTATGCGAGGATTAGCTGCGAGAAGAGAGAAAGATGAATCACAAAGTCTGTTTTTCACGTGATATATACCAGCATTATGTACTATACCCAAATCCACTTAAGAAATTTTAAATTTTGTTTAACAAGGTAAAAGTACCAATTATATATGCAGATTTCATTCTGAATTGTTGGATAGGGGAAGGGGCAATAATAAAGAATTAGAACTACTTTACTTTTTCTTTTAGGCATTTTCTACATCAACTACGCTACCAAATTTATGAAGTTGTCATATGTCATCCAGTCCAATTTTTAAAATTAATATCAATAAAATACATTCTTAAAATCAAAACGTCGAGGATTAGCGAAAATTAAAGAAATATAATTTGGATTTCAAAAGTCTCTCACAGAAGCATATACTTTTGTATGAGAAAGTATGTCAGTTTACTTGTTGTAATTTGCAGTTGATGATTTTTCTACAGTCATTCTGGTTTCCTCCATCAGCCTTGAACTGACCGCCTTGATTTGTATAAAAAAATCTTAAGTCGCATTTAAATCATTGTTTTATAAAAGAACAAAAAATAGATGACATTTGTGTTCGACTCACGGCCCAATGGAAAATTTGTGACTTAGATGTACATTTAAAAATTTTAATTTTTACTGGGTTTTTACAGACCATTAATTTTACATAAAATGATTAAAACGGCTAACATAACTATAGTAGATAATTTTTTACCCATTTTATGCAGTGACCGTCCCAAGTAAGGGGATTTTACAACCACTGGCCTTAAAATCGGCTGACCTTTTTTTGCTTACATATTTAATTCTTTTGTAGCGTTGTGTCCTTGGTTATATTTGTTGCTGTTAACATTGTCAAAACATGTTTTTAGCTGTCAATTGCTAGGCTTATATTTCTTTCTGATGTAGATATTCTCGTATTTGCTATTAAAGGGACGTAACTCCTGATTTAATGTAACCATACATACCTTAGTTTTGTATATCTCGGACTGGAACTTTTCAAAGAAGTACCAAGCATGTTCACGCTTGTGTAAAATCAGTTCTGTATATTTCCTTTCTGCCTCTTTTCCAATAGAATCAAACTTTAAATCAGAGTTGAACAATATATTTGCCGGAATTTTATGATAATGAACTGCTATATCACCCGTACATATGTGATTCGATCCTTCTACTTTTTTTGGTTTTAAATAGTAAGCATATTTTATAAAACACGTGCCAAAGTCTACGGCTATTATTAGACTTCCGATATGGATTTTATTTTGGACTCCATTATACATCCGGCTTTATTCCTTGTCTTCGAATTTTCTTTTTACTTTACTTAACTTTACTTCGTGTTTTCATTTCTTAAAATGAGAACTATGTCAGCAACAAATAATGATTTATTTCAGTATCTTACCAGATAATTTACATGTCCTTTTTGTAGTTTCATTGTCGGGTCAGTATAAACTGAGTCCGGGATGAAATACGTATAACTTGAAGTCACTTAAAGTCATGTATAACTCTCTAGTCACAAGTAAATCTTCAAGAAGTTTATTTTTCCGAATACTTTCTATTAAAAGTCTTTATTTTTAAGTTTTTCTATGAGTTAAGGAAATTCCATAAAAATAACTTTGTACCAGATGTACCAAAATAATGTTCCTTCCTTTCATAATATCGCAATACTTGACAGATCAATTAGTTATTTGAAATGCAACAATAAAACAAACAAATAATAAAATACACACACATAATTTTGATATAATAATAATATTTATTTATTATAGTTCTGTTTTTTTGATCCAAGGAATATTTTGTAAATACGTTATTGTTACAACAAGTACATGTTTTAAAGTCATTTGTGAATATAGTATATCTGTTTATAGTTAATTGCGTTTAACTGACCTTTATTGGTAGTATTGATTTGAAATTTTGACCTATATTGATCAAGAACATTGAAAAAGAACAATGGAATACTTTGTAAGATTTAATCATCCAATTTTATCGTAACGGTTTTGTATAAAGCGTTCCTGATTCAACAAAGAAACTCATTTCGTGGCGTAATTGTTGTAGGTATAGTCGCTTTTGTTCAATATGCCATCAGATATAATCATGAGTTAGGCTGTCAAGGTAAAAAGAAGCAACGTTTTTGTCAAACACTTTATTTATAAATAAAAGACAACGATATTATAAAAATAGACTTTCTATATATAATCACGTTTGCCCGTTAAAACGATAAAATTTCTCATAGTGTTTTCAGTACGTTTATCATTATTATTATTATTATTATTTTGCAACTTTTTAAGCTTACCCACTTTCTTACAGCAAGATGTTTTTATCTGTATAATATTACATTGCATACATAGCCTCGTTTAAGATGAAAAAATTCTGACCACTCGATCGGAATTTCCCTATCTCGACCTAAAACTCGTAATAGATTCTCTTTATATTATATATAGTCTACTAATACAACCAAGGACAAAACATGACAGGATAATCATATTGAAGGGTAAAAGTGATAACAAATATTCATACTTTGAACGTGTACTGGTTTCTTTGCCAAAATAATGTCTATTGGTGATTGACGTGAGAAGCGCTCACTTTTTTTTTTTTTTTTTTTTTTTTGGGGGGGGGGAGGGGTTAAAATTATTTACTGTTAGAGTGCTATAGTTTGTGACAGGAAACCTAAAAAAAATACGCAAGTATAAAAGAGGCAAATTTGATGTTGAATTCTACCAATCGACAAATCAAAATGCTCGACTTCAAACAAGTCAAAAAAAATTAAACTATCAAAAAGTAAGTAATTTTTATTTTAGGCATTTTATATTAATATCGAGCTAAACTTACAAAGAGGTTAAAGATAAAAATGCATATTCTTTTACTCATGTTTTTCATTATCGGACGATATTTGCAACCGGTTCTTATCTTGTTTTTGTAAACAATTAAGATTCATAAAGCTGCATCTAACATGGAATTTCTTCATTAAAGTGAAAAAAATTTAATCCTTCAAATAAGTTTGGGGTGTCAAAAAGTTACTTTTAGAAGCAGTCAAAATGTTTATCAACAAGTTTCTTTTTTCAAACCATTTTCAGGTATATATAGAACACACACACGCGCGTATATGTACTGAAACCAAATCATCAGCAACCCGAACCCGAACGTTTACGAAATTTTTATTCTTTATTTTTAAAACCTTGGTAACCGCACACACACACACACACACACACACACACACACACACACACACACTATATTTATAATGAAGTAATTCATGGACTTCTGATATTATATATATATATATATATTAGATATATATATATATATATATATATATATATATATATATATATATATATATATATATATATATATATATATATATATAGGAGTATATGTATATATTGTTTTGATATGCTTTCAAACCTCTAAAACGCACACACACACACACACAGACACTTTATATATATATATATATATATATATATATATATATATATATATATATATATATATATATATATATATATATATATATATATATATATATATATATATATATATATATATATATATATATATATATATATATATTGTTTTGATAAACCTCTAAAACCCTTTATGCTTGCAAACCTCTAAAATATTTAAATCAATTTGAGTATTTTCTTGCAGATTTAGAATTAACAAAAATTCTCTTCTAAAATCATTTTGTTAATAATGATATTTTTGCGGTTGCTCTGAAAATATTAAAATCAAGGCGTCTGTGTTTAAAGATCTATCTGACGATGAAGTGCTTGTCTTTGTAACAATTTGCATCTCCAATTCCAATAAATATAAATGCACAGTTTTCTGCTTGACCAATATCTTCGGTTGGTGAAAATAAATATGACATCGACTGACCATTCCATATTCTCCAATCACCTTCAACGGCCTCATCTGTTCCGCTTATCCAGTAATCTGTAATTAAAATGATTTGAATAAGTATAAATACATACTTTTGCTGTGTAATTCTGAGGTTTTGTCCCTTTCATGCCTTGTAGAGCAGGTAAAATTGACCTTGAATTTGCTTGAGGGTTCAATACAGGGTAAAGTCATTATTAAGCATAATTACATTGTAATTTGAAATGTACCGTGCAACTCCTGAACTAATCACGTGATCCGCGAATTGTTAGCAGTCGCATTGACTTGATGCTGACTTCTGCCTGGGTACAATAAAGAGCAAGTACAAAATTCAAACATCCATTTTATTTTAGACTACATCACCGAGCTACATGCTCACGAGGATCATCAAGAAATAACACAAATCAGTTTTGATAAACACAACCATATCATTTAAGAGGATAGCGTGTCCAGAAAATTGAACTAGCGGAGTTGTCTGCAACAAACTGACTCTGTGAGCTGGCACCTTACCAAAACGTCGCACTGTGTGGGCGTTAGTACAAGGGAGGCCATAACACACACGCGCACACCACACGCATACACGAACTGATACTAATCCATAAAGGTTAATAACCTTGCTTTCTTCGCGAAAAGTTGAAAAATTGCAATGTTAAACAACATGATAACAACAACAACAACAACAACGATTGCCTTCTTTGTTACTTACATTGTGGGATTGGGAGAATTGACTTGATGTAGTCTTTTTCAGTAATAGAATTTCTGACCAGGAGATGACCTCCCTCAGATCTACAAACTTCTTGTGCTTGATGGAATTTCATCCCGTCCACAGAAAAACGAATACACAAATTCGAGATTGGCATAAATATATACCCAAGTTCAACGTGACAATGGGATGCTGACAACACTAAAAAAGAACAGACAAAAATTTAAAAAAAAATAATAATAAAAGTTAACTTTTGAATAATTTATTTTCTAAATTTGGTTATATCATACAGTAAATTTTGAAAACAAAATTAACTTAAACTTACGCGATACCTTTCCAGGTTATACTCCAATAAACTCCGTAACCATAGCAATGCTAAACGTGAAGGGCGAGGCTTATATCTCTTCCCATTTCATTGGCTAAATTGTTTGTTGATAGTTCCTACGCGAAGGCAAATTTCTTTGAATTATAATAGATAAAGAAAAATGAAACAAACTAATTTTCTATGTTTTAGTCTAAGTGTTTAAAATTATACGGATTAAGCAATGTATTGATGTCTATTTTATAAATAGATATTGGTTTAACATACTTATTGTCGCTTGTAGAATAATAAAAAGGAAATAATCTTGACAAAGGTATAAAACATCACTGCCCGACTAAAAACAAAATTATAAATAAATTAATTAATAAATAAAATAGATAAGTTGATATTTTAAAAAATTAACAAATAAATAAATAAATAAATAAACAATCTTATTAATTAAAGTAGACATCCTACCTTTGTCTAGTGTATAGTATCTATAACCTTCATGATAAACAAGGCCTGTTACATTTGTGTATGTTGTACCATGGTGTTGACAAGTCTCATTGTAAAAAAATAGAAAGGCAAATGATGTCATATCCACAAAGTCTTACACATTCGATTAAACTGATATCCGACATTGTGTACACAGGATAATCGCTTTTGAAGCTATTTAGTTCCGGCTTGAGCTCTGCTTTTTAAGTAATCGTCACAGATATATGATGACATACAATGACAAATAAGCAAATACACAACATTTTAGAATTACGATGTCTTTATGTTCTGTATGTTTGTTATTCTAGATGTAAATATAAGAGAAATTCTAATGTACGTTTATGGTAAAAAAAAACTCATATGAAAGCCTCTTCCTTCGGCTATACTTGTCTTTTTGTTGATCTTAACATGCCAGACCAGATATAAATAAATAACAAATACAGGCACTAGTTTGTAAATCCAGTTAAATGTAAATTGAAGCCAATCTATAGCCTATGTTAAACTTAGCTGATCTTCAAATGAAATCAAATATTCTGCAAATTTTATGTATTTTCAGTTACTTTCTTACCTGGTCAATAAAAGAAATTAAACAAGAGGCCGGAATTCTAGGAAAAGTAATGTTTATAATCTGTCGATTTCATCACCAATGACTATAGTCACCATCTTTTAAGAAATCCTTTTTGCTAATGGTTTAAACTGATTTTCTTCTTAGAGACACAGAAAATATATTTCTCTTATGAAATCATTGTGCAACTCCGGTTTGACTTTTGAAATCTGTTAAATACAATGTTACTGCAAATATAAGATTAAACAATATATAACACAAATACCAGTTAAATACCAGTTATAACTGTTATAATTGTCATATACCACGTTTTGAATTTAATCATAAAATACATTCAAAAAGTGGTATATAAAAAATTCACAATATATTGTCATAAACCACTTTTTGAATGTATTTTTATGATTAAATTCAAAACGTGGTATATGACATAATCAATTCAAACCAAAATTCCTCTTAAAACGTCATGTACTGCATTCTACAACCAAATGGTAGACACCGTGAAAATATGATAATATCTCAAAGAATATTTTACTATATCCCACCAAAAACAACCAAAGAGAGAACACACACCGAAGGTATGATAACATCTCAAAGCAATATTTTCCAAATCGATTTATTACCATTCAAATTGATTGATATTTCTAATAAAGCCTTTAGAGTGCTTTCATTTTGATCTAAAGATTTCTTGTTCATTAAGTAGTTTCATCAGTAAATTATATAATTTTTGAGAATCGCCAATAAATACAATTACTAGTAAACGACTATAACAATCATTGTCAGTTTTATTTGTGATGCTAATTAAGGCATTAAGGTCCAAGTAGAATCAATTATATTATGAGTGTCTTTCTTGACAGGAAACCCGAGGGTGAACTATTTGAACCATGTCTCTGTAAAACAATTGATTTCTCTTATATATATATATATATATATATATATATATATATATATATATATATATATATATATATATATATATATATATATATATATATATATATATATATCACATTTCCCCCATGTAACATGTTGTTAATTATGCAAAAAATGCATCACTGTTTTTAGGTTTTATTTATATATAGCTTGTCATCTATGTATTTATAAATCCATAATATTTATACTATTAACATCTGAAAAACAAGACTAATCTATGCTAAATTCCAGTCCGGCTGTACGAGATTGTAACTGAACTAAAATTTAATTATCCTTCTTGAGTGAATTCCAGAATTTAAGATGAATCGAAATTATCGTCTCATTTCTTAACTTTTTTACATTATTAAACCATTTTTTTTTTGGTTTTTTAAATTTCAGAGTTTAAACTAAATTATCACTGAACTTAACGTGCCTTTTCCTTTTATCCTTGATTTGTTGTCGATGTTTTTATTAACTGATTTTGAAGTTTATTTTTTATTGCGTTTGCATGTCATGTATGTAACAGGATGGAGAAAAATGCAGGGTCGGACCGGGGATCGAACCCGGGACCTCCAGCACTATAGGCGAGTGCTCTACCAACTGAGCTACCCAGACCGCTACATTCCTCCCCTGTAATTCTTGAGTTTCCCTATGTTCCTATTGGAAAACTCACCAAAATTCCCTCGGATGGACTTTATATGGCCCGATATATGTCAGTCCATCACTGCCGAGGGCCACACTTGCCACCAAACTGTAACAGGAGGGAGAAAAATGCAGGGTCGGACAAGGGATCGAACCCGAGACCTCCCGCACTATAGTGCAAGTGCTCTACCAACTGAGCTACAGACCGCTACATGTACATGTCTTTTATATACAATTTTCTCATCACCATTTAAGATAATTTGCATGCTATTGATACAATATAAATTTGCAATAACCGTGAACCTGCTTAATTAATATGATATAACAATGTTAAACATACAAAGGTCGATAACTACTTTTGTTTATCATTCTTTTAATTGAACTGGTCCTCAGAAATATAATCACTGAAAATTCAAAGTGCTTAAAAAAAAAAAAAAAAAAAAAAAAAGTCTTAGCAACTTGTTTATCATTCCCGCCAAGTTCCATTGAATTATGAGCACGAGTTACAGAAATTAATTCCGCACTAAAATAATTATTAAAACAATACAATGCTATAACGGTTGTTATGAAATTACATGAAATTGTATCGGATATTTCTTGTAATTTTATGTTGTAAAGCTTTTAAAAGTTTTTTGAAACCCTATGCGTTTTTATCAATCATATTATATGCAGTGTGCGAAATTACTGCGGGCCCGATGGCCCGAGGCTATTAACTTTTTGCTCGGGACACCAACTTCATAGAGTTCCATGTCCGGTTGGCTCTTTTGTTTAACCTAAACTTCTCCTATAGCAGGCGGATGTTTCCTCAAGATGCCTACATTTGTGGTAGTTTGTTTCAGTATAATAAGAAATCTACATTAATGAACAATACTTTACACTAGTACAACAGACAACAGACAATATAGAAAAGCAGCGACATTGAAAAAGTTTTTTTCCATAATTAAGGGCCTTAACTTTTCATTTGGGCTACCAACTTTTAAAAGTTAAGTTCCCTGTTGACCATGATGTCTTTCTAGCTAATTTCATACATTGTTATATGCGAGATAAATAATGACTTTCTGACATAATCAAAATATCGTTAAAATAATAATAATAATAACAACAACAGAAATTCAGGAGGTAAAACTTGAAACTTATATGAAACCGCGAATATAAAACCATTGAAATATATTTAGAGTTTGTATTTAAGGAATAAACGCTTCATGGAAAATATCACAGAGATGGGCTTTGACACACTGGTTTAAAATCAGATTCCTTGCATTTTCGATTTGTACTATCATTTAGAAGTTATTTCATTAATGATACGATTATATACCTGATCTTGAACATTGAGGTATTATTCAGTTTGATTAGAGTGTCTACCAAGTTATTAATGGTTGCTTAAAGTGTCTGCGACTTATCGCACTGAATACGCGATAGTACATGAAAGACCATGCAACCGAAATACTAATTTTTATTTCTCAGAGTGAACAATTTAAAGTTACCCTTTTTGAAGTTGTATCTGACTAATAAATATATATTGATTCGCATTTGTATTTTCCTCACACAAACACATACACACATGTTGTCTATGGGAAGAGCTTAAATGTACCACCTTCCAGTATAACTTCATAATGCGATTTGTTCACAGCCACATTTAAGTGACATAAAGCGATCTACTGTCAAATTCCCAATGCAAAACTGTGGTTGAAATGCAATTCTTTACATCAACACTATTTGATATAAATGTAATTATACCAGCTGCATAAAAACAATTCATTAGCTCACCTGGCTGAAAGCTTGTACGAGGTTATGGCATGGCGAAGCGTGTGTCCGTGCGTGCGTCCGTCCGTACATGCGTGTGTAACCAACGTTTTTGACATCTCCTCTGAAACCACATGGTTATTTTTTTACCAAACTTGCAAGGGTGCATTATTGAGTGGTGGCTTTACAAGTTTGTACTTTTGGTTGCAATAGCCAAAAAATAAATAAATAAATAAATAAATAAATAAATAAATAAATAAATAAATAAATAAATAAATAAATAAAATAAAATAAAAATCCTCTTCTCTTATTCCAAAAGAGATAGACAAAAAAAAAAACTGATTTGGATTTTAGCTTCTCTAGATTCTTAAGTATATAGTCTGTACAAATCGTGAAGTTTGGGTAAAAAAAGTTACGCTTGTACGCGTTTAATTTTGATATATGGTTTCAAGTTATATTTTTAAAGCTCAATGTTTTTATGGGCATGTATGTTTGATTGTTACATGTAACGGTATTATGATAATTTTAATGTATAATTTGTGGTGATTTGTTCATATTTGAAGTTTTGCTGTTGCAATAATAGATAAATAAATAAATAAATAAATAAAAAATCAATAAATAAATTAATTAATTAAGTAACGAAATCTGTAACTTATGTCTTTCATGCAATATTGGAAACACTGATCTAAACTGTAGTGTTTTGGTGTTAAACTATAACATCAGTTGTATGTTCAGTGTCACTTAAAAGTTTGCCTAATTTTCATGATCAAATCTTTTTTCTTTTACTTTTAGAAAGCTTTGAAATTGTTTAAAAAACAATACAATACATTATATTTTAGTCTTTTGGAAAACAGGTTTTAAATCATTACATATGTTTTATAGTTTAGCAAATGAAGAAGCAAAATAAAAATGCTAATTAGAAGCGATTTAAATGAAAAAAATCTAAAAATTCGAACGATATAAAAACACACATTTTAGTAAAGTGAAATCATTTAGACATTTATTTTTCTCAATTTCAGCGGGTTTTTAAGGAATTAATCCAACGAAACCCTTCATACCTGTTTTCAAATCTCATTGTCCTTGTATAAATGTATAAATAATATAGCACCACTGGTAATACTTCATCAGACATTATCAAAAGGAACACAAACACAGCAGCTCGCCAAAACCACAGTCCCTAAAGCAAATATATTTAAAAGTATTTTCAAAAAGTAAATAGTTCTCAGATAGGAAAAACACCTCCTTTCTAGATAGCTAAACCCGTCATGTGTGAATAAAGATTGAGAATTAAGGGAAAATACAAGTATGGTAAAACAAAAATTTGCAAGTTAATTTTGAATTCAGCAGCATCATACTTTTCCATATTTTTGTGATGACGGCCATAAAACTGTTTGAGGCTTCTGTTAAGTTAAGACTTGAAATATCCATGAGTCAACAATTTATTTTTAGAAAACTATTAAATTATATTCACACACACACACACACACACACACACACACACACACACACACACCCACTGTTTGTTGTTGAAACTTAAATATAATGTATTATTCGGAATATTGAATAACAATAGCTAAAACAAAGGACGAATTAAATAAAACGATAAAAACAGGATGTTAATTATGTAATGTTATATCACAATAAACTGAAGCAATTAAAATCGAACATTGATAAATAGAATAATTGTAACTATATATCTGAACATATGTGGATAACAAAAACAATAACGATCTCAACTTTTTCAAAAATTGTTTCAAATAAACAGATGAAACTGTAGATTTATCCTTTTGTTCTTGCAAACGGTCTACATTTGTCATAAAAACGAACTTGATTTATATATCTGCATTGTCGCTATCTTTACCGTTAATTAAATAAACTGTGCATGTAAATTTTTGCCTATAGATAATGTTTTTAGTCGTAAAAAGGGCAACAAGAGCACGAAAACACCCTTAACCAAACACTAGAAAATATAAAAGTACTATAGAAACCTAGAAAAAAATTAAAAACAAGTAACAATAAGAGCCACCAAAGCAAACCTGAAAACACAAGCAAAGTCATAAGTCCGAAAATACAACACAAGCAAAAATCAGAGCTTTTTTAAAATAAAATTTGAATACTTGTTAATTCGAATGAAACCGAAAAGAAACCTTCAATAATACTCTAGCAAAGCGGGATTTATTAAAAATAAAAAAACAAGAAAGATGAGCAAACACTAGAGCTATGGAGAACAAACTTTAACAAATCACAAGTTAAAACAAAAGCTAGTGAAAACAAACCTTAAACAAGATACCTATCAAAACTTATCGATGTCAAAAAATACACCTCCGTATTTGCGAACTTCACACCAACATTGTACAACTCACCGCCTAAAAATGAGCTTGCCCACTATAGTAGTTACAAGAGATGAAATTTACTTTCGGACCAAGTGCAAGAAAAATATGACATTGATTTTTGATAATTTCAAAGCAAACACTAAAAATGTTTGAAAAATGTTGTAAAAATGATTTTTGGTAATTGTTTAAGGCAAACAAAAAGAAAACCTTTAGAAAATGAAACAAATTTTTAAAAATCATGTTCTTTATTTTATTAAGTATACGTTTTAATAATAAAACAAACGTGTCAGTCCTTGTCCATATCACAATCCCAAAACAAAGTAGAAATTTTACAAACTGGCAAAATATGTTATACACGTAAACTTCCGTCAAGGAAGTGAGGCCGACTGCTCCGGAAGGGTAAGCACATCCTGTCTAGCTAGTTACACTCGTCACGTTTTAAGCTTTACCATTATGTTTAAGTATATGTAATTTAATTCATTCTTGAGGTTCTTATGTTCTATATAAGCAACAAATGACAAATAGCTGCTTCTAAATTTTCATTCGATATTGGTAAAGAAGAACTGAAGATCGATAATCTATTTTACGTATTAAATAAGTTCCTTTATTAGGTAATGTTTTTACTTAAAACATGTATGTTCTAATATGCATGCCCATCCATTAATGTAATTTGAGATCATGCATTGTAAAAGTTTTGATATAGAACGAATACTACTACTACTACTCTCTCTCTCTCTCTCTCTCTCTCTCTCTCTCTCTCTCTCTCTCTCTCTCTCTCTCTCTCTATATATATATATATATATATATATATATAATGTGTGTGTGTCCGACATCAAATAATTTACCAGCTGCGTTCACGTTAAGGTAACATTAACCAAATCTATTATTTGGTTAAATGGGAAGTTAAAATTACATTAAATTTGAGATAATCTATGATCTGCTATATGATTGATGATTGTAGGCATACGATATGGAACATGTATTGTACGTTATTTCAAAAGCACACGATTCGATTAGAGAATTTAAAATAGTATTCTCCGCGGTTTGAAATACTTAAGTTCAGTATCTGAATCCATTTCTAAAATGCGCGACGGTAGGTAGACCTCTGAGACACGTACTCATAGCTGAGTCAATGGCTTGTCGGGACTTGTAACGTCGACCAGGGACTTGTAACGTCGACCAGGGAATTGTAATGTCGGGGACTTGTAAAGTCGACCACGGACTTGTAACGTCGACCAGGGACTTCTTACGTCGACCACATAAGATCTTTAAGTTTTGGATATAGTGGGTGTGGCAAGACAGTAATCTTCTCCGACTTCAAAGATTAGATCACAAGCTCAGATGTATGTAATGGAGCATTATCATGAAGTAGACGAACATACCTAAATCCTGACACAGGGCGTTGTTTAAAATAATATTTCTTGAGCTGTTTGAGTATAACATCGGTAATATCAACATTTTTCCCTTTGGCACCGCAATTAGCACGGCTATACCGTCACATGAAATGAATATGCAATAAAGAACATCCTTTTTGTCTTTTGAATAATTGCTTTGCGGTTTATAATCGTACCCGTTTCTGGTCATCTGTCAATATATGCGTTATCCATCTGGCGTTAAATCTTCCGTACTTTCAAATTACGCTTCAAAATAAAATGCATCCGCAATGTTGATACACCAACAACTTTATAAATATCTCGAATTGATTATCTGTCATCACTGTTAATTATTTCCCTGACTTTTGAGACATTTAGTTTGCCTGTTACAGTCACAGGTCGTCCAGATATTGCTGCATCTTTGACGGACTTTCTCCAATTCGTAAAAATCTGTATTAACGAATGGTGGAGTTTTGTATAAACTCTAATTACTTCAATAATCTCAACCCGTTTCTCAACCATTTATTACAACAGTAGTCAGCGACTGGATAACACCTTAAATATTTGGTATATAAAAGAGATGGTTGGTTTACCGATCGGAAACATCATTTCATCTGCCGATCACATCGGTCATTATTGCAAAGTTCAGAAAATTATATTGTGTAAGATTTTATGCGGTATATCATATTTTTTAAAGTGTTCGTTTGGGATTCAAATTATTTTTGCCATCATTTCAAAAAGTGTTCCGTTGAATTCTTGACGATCTCATTTTAAACTCTTGACCCTCATTATCCATGACGTCATATTGGGTATCTACGAAGTTCAAAAATCGCTTGTTTTCTTATCATGTTATAGACAAATTAACAAATGCATAAAATATAGAATGAATACAAATAAAATAGTATGAACGAATTTTCTATAAAGTTTAATGTTATTACACTTCGAGAAAAACATTTTTTAAAACGTTAACTTTTAATCATACAATTGACATCGTATTGAATGAATGCATTCTATTGTATTTGATTGTTTTTAACAAAGTTGTTTTCCAATTTCAGTCAGTATTAATGGACTGAAGAAAAATGAAAAAAAGAAAAAAAATAAATAATAAAAATAAAAAAATAATAAAAAAGCTGACGCATGACAGTTTGCTTAAAATGTACAAGGAATTTACAAACGGGTCTAAAGGTACTCCTGGATATGTTCGTGACTGACTTGATGAACATCTCCGTAATTAGTTGACGATTGATTCTGTATATTATTGCATTAGTTGTGTTTCTTTTGTAACCTATAAAAGTTTGTTATTTAACTATTTACTAAATAGTAACATGATGATGAAAAAAGGCTTGGTATATCAGTTAAAAGCCCACGTATTTACAACAACATCCTGTAAAGAATACTTTTTGAAACAAAATGAATTCATTTGAAATTATGGTAGTTTGTTTAAAACAAGGGCCATATTAATGTTTGATCAAAAACAAATGTAATTGATTTTCGGCAACAGCTGCCTGTCCAATAGTGCTATTTGAAAACTTGTCAAAAACCAACATTATGATTTTAGCTATTTAAGTAAAGAGACCAACAATCATACTCTACTTGCATTCAGCAACTCGGTGTATTTACAGATAGTCATTGCCAGGTCCATTGAAGCCCGGTCTAAACCTTCAGCATGAAAATTTGCATGGTATCTGTCTTTATTCTTGGGATGACAGCGTTGTCCTCGGGTAAGTAAAATATTAATGTTTAGCCGAATTCTTGAATATCCTCAAAATTAGAATTGTTTGTAAGGGAAAAATGATTTTGTGAAGTAAATTTCAATTGATTTGAATTCATTTAAGACTATTTTGTTTATCAAAATTCCAAGCCAATTTATACACAAACCCGAAATTCAGACGATGCAACAGATATGTATTGAGAAATGAATAAAACCCGAATTCTATAAGGGAAATGTGACAGCTTAAATTAACTTTAACACCCCCTTTTTCTCTTGTAAAATTTTTTTTATTTTGGCCTTTATTTGATTAGTTTTGTTTAGTGTCTTTTTTCATTCTTTCTTTATTTTTAAAAATCTAATTCATCTATATATTGGTATTTTATTTATCTTTCTGAGAAACTTGAGTGTATATGTATTTACTGTTGTTAAGAGGTAAATAAAATTATTGTTCATATAGAGATTTGAAAGGAGTCTGGATTCGTTGATTTTTAACATTTGGCTTATGTTTTTTGTATCTATAAACCTTTAGGCCCCTAGTGTTACTGATGAAGAACGATATCCGAAATGTTCTTTGTAAGATTTTTGGAAAGATATTTAATACGTTTCAGGCTGCTGCCCAAAGAATTGGAGATATTTTGATAAAAACTGCTACTTGTTTGTTGAAAATAAAGTAACTTGGAAGGACGCAAGGGTTCGTTTATACCGATTGTATATATATATAAAAAAAATAAAACAAACATACCAGTCCTTGTCCATATCACAATCCCAAAAAAACAAAGTAAAAACTTTGCAAACTGGCAAAATAGGTGATACACGTGAACTTCCATCAAGGAAGTGAGGCCGGGTGCTCCGGAAGGGTAATATATATATATACCCAACTGATTTTTGGATACTCTTTAATTGGGTGTAATAATTCTGTTTTGATTTGCATACTTACTTTTAACGTAAATATTCCGTTCTTTTTTTTTTTTTTTTTTTTTTTTTTTTTTTTTTTTTTTTATACAATTGTACATTATTATAACCACCATGGTTCCTTTCATTTTCAAGTTTGTTTGAACATTTGGCTATAGCTAGCTAGACAGTGAGTGCAAACCTTTCTTGAGTACCCAGCTGGTCCAAATTCCATGGTGGAAAATCACGTGTTGAATTAAATTAGCTAGTTTTTTTAAAAGATCTTGCTGTTTTTTTGGCATTGTGCTATGGACAAATATCGGTTTGTTTGTATTGATTACAGAGACAATTTTCTTATCGTTGTATTACATAAATTAACATAGACAACTGTATTTACCATATTTTTTAACTGATTAATGGTACGTCATGCAAAAAAATGTTACTAAACTACAAGTATTGCTGAAAACAATGCAACTAAGAACAAGACAAGGACTTTAAAGATTGTTTTTGTTGTTATTATGTTAAACGTCGTATCAGCAATGTTTAAGTTATTTTCGACGAAAGCTATGTTTTTGATCTAAATGAATTACTCAAAGAAAAATTTAGTGTATCCGTGTGGTGTTTGAGTGTGTAGTATGATCTGATGTTTACTAGCGCGCACTCAAGGCGACTTCTTTGGTAAGGTGCTAGGTAACCGGGTATACCCAACTGATTGTTAAAATGCAGTTACAAATATGTTTATAAATATTATGTCAATGTTAACAATGTAATTGGAGGCCCCAAATTATCCCCGTATGAGAATTTTACTATAAAATGCAATATTATTAAGAACACATAATTACGCGAGTGAATGTCAGAACAAGGGAACCAGGGAGAAAAAATACTTTATCTGGAATACTAATTTTAAAATTCCAGATTTCGGACGGCACCTGATTTGGATTTTAAGCGCGGTTGTGAGTGGGTCTTCATTACTAATTCTGATTATGACTTCTTCAAACAAATCTCAATAATTTATTATGAAATGTTATACATTTTGACAAATATCTTAAAACTTTAATTTTCTAAAATATTAAACAGCACTTGGTGTTTTCTTTTAAATAGTCCTATGCAACAACACTGGGAATTGTTTATTTTTAGTTTAGTTTTTTATTACCAAACCAATTAAAATAAGATTAATTTAAATCAATTTAATCAAAATATTGCTTTTCTAAAACTATTTTTTACTATCTAAGTTTGTCTATTTCAGCAATTATGTGTAAAAGAAGGGGGTCAACTAGCAGTTGTTGACAACAAACATTTGAATGACTTCTTAAAGGAACAAGCCTTTCATTCTGGTTAGTAAATATGTAATTACAATGAAAGATAAGAAAAATATCAAAGATTTCGACCAATTTAGAGCTGACGGTCTTGAGTATATAATTGAAAGAATTTTGAATAGCATGTAAAACAGTACTTATGAACTCCGCTGTCAAAATAATTTAAACTTCTCCCCGTTTCTTTTGGTATCCTCTCGAATAAAGCGGTAAGTTACTTTAGAGAACTTTAGGTACTTTCCAGTCGTTATTATGTATTCAACAAATGTTATATGGTTTCTGTTAATAGCAAATATATACATCATGGTGTTTAGATGATAAATTTTGATTCATTAATTTTCTCCACTGTTTGGCTTAAGTTTTTGTATTTATCAACATTTCGTCCCTTAGTGTCAATGATTAGAAATGACTTACTTTCCAAACGTTCATATAGGGTATAATATTATACATTTTTTTTTTTAGATCTTTAATACCTGTCAATTTTATATTATGGTCTTCTTTCGCTTTTTGTGAAAAGGGCCATGTTAAATACTTCACCATCACTAACTTTACGAATATATCCAATCAAATTGGAGATGATAAAGTTAATTTTATGTTTAACACTTTTATCGATGATTCAAATACTCTTTTTTATACCAAATACCAAGACACAACGCCCCAATGTGAATTCCAATTTAATTCTATTAAAAAGATAGTTTTTATCATAGCTTTATACTGTGTTGAGTTGTAGTTTTGAAAAGTTACTCAACAGAACCCGATATTGCATCCAATAAAACTTGACGTGTAACCTTAAAAGCTTTGATGTCTAGTATTTTCTATTACAAAAATCTAAATGTAAAAGCGTTAGCAAATTGACAAATTCATCTGACTATAATCCCTAAGCTAGTCAGCAGTACCTGTATTTCGTAACAGTTATTATATATTAATTAACACATGTACACAGGTATACATTTCAATAATGTAAAATGAATAACTGACAATTGAAAAAAAACCATAGTGTGTAAATGTCTTTCTATTTCTGAATAAATTGTTTACTTTAGTCACGAAGGAAAATTTGTTTAGAGCTCATTAAATTAAAAAAGTATTTTTTTTTATTTTCATATTGAAAAGGCGGAGAATCATACTTGATAGGATTGTCTGATCAGCGATATGAGGGATTGTTTCGATGGGAAGGAACAGGAGAGACAGTTGGGCTTACTGATTGGTGGAAAGGTCAACCTGATAATCATAAAGGAAATGAAGACTGTGTTCATATTGCTAGGTCTTATGGGTATAGTTGGAATGATGTACCATGCGATAACTACAAGACCAGTTACATATGCCAGAAAAAGGTTGCAGGTAAAACTTATTATAAATTACTGAATTGATATCAGGACTACACCTGAAGCGGTTCACTGCTAACGGAGTCAAACTCAGTACTTTATGCCAACAAAAATTAGCAAAATTTTCGAAATTTTCAGTCGTCCTTATTATCGGAACATGTTTAAAACTGAGATTTGTTACCCAATGCAATGCATTCCTTGCCTAGATTTGGATTAATATAATTTTAGAAATTTTAAATTATTATTTTTAACTGTTTGGCCTATGTTTTTTTATTTCTATTTTTATTTATATATATATATTATTTTTGCATTTATCAACTTTTTTCGGCCACTAGTTTCACTGATGAGGAATGATTTTCCGAAATGTTCACATATGGCACATCAAAATTAACTGGCATTTTTGTTATATACTTGTCAGTTTATAAATAAACATGTATATTTAAGTAACTAAATGTCTTTGTTGTATTTTCTATTGTCGTTGCAAATTACAGGAAGGAATTTGTAGGTAAAGCTTCAACTAAGCAGAATCCAATGCAGTATGCAGTAATAACGTTAAACAATAAACAAAAAAAAAAAAAAAACAAAAAAAAAACATATAATGAAGATAAAAAAAAGTGAATAGACTAATTTTAAACGACTAATTTTAAAACTTAAAATGTTGTGAAGCATTGACATAAATGGCAAAATGGTATTTGGTAATTGTTTTAAAACTGTTGAAAGCACTCAAAATCCCACTTTTTAAAGATCAAAATTGTTTATCTTATTTTTGTGTAATTTTTTCGTTTCTGTTTAAGTTTGCTTGTGTAATGCAATCACATGAAAAAGCAGCACTTGCTAAGTTTAGTTCCAATTTTTTTAAATTTTTTATTACAATTGTAATTTTTTTTATTTTGGTAAATTAGAAATAAACAAATTAATCACAGTCCTGACTACGTTCCATTACAAATTAAGGATCCTTTGTTGTTCAAGTTCATAGAATTCTCTAGCGTTATAGGTATTTGTAAATAGTCATTAACACATCGCTGTAATGAAAAATATTCATTTTATTTCTTGAAAGAAATGTTTTGGACACAACATTATTTTAATCTTTCTACTTTATTTGAAAACGTTTTTGTGGAAATGAAAGGTTATGAATATATGGAAAAAAATCCAATAATATAGGGTCTGATAACGCAAACATTTTCGGGTTTTTCAATTAAAACTGTTTAGACATTGCAACTGATTTGTTCTTCATTTAAACAGGTTGCTAAGAGCTTGCCAATACAGATAGACTGTCGCTGGTTTTAGAGAATAGAGACTTCAAAATTTGAGCTTTGAAAAAGCATGATACAATTTGTTTAGTTTCTGAAATTATGTATAATGATAGATAAATTCTTTAGCACACATTGACTCTAGTTCTTATTATTTTTAGTCAAGTCATTATCATTAGTTAATAAAAGTTAATTATAATACGTGACTAAACAGGAAATCAACGAATAATTTTGATAGCAGCTTAACAAGCTTTTAACCGAGATTATTCTGAGTCAGGACTCAACATTATTCCAAACCAAGTCTCAATTTTCTCATTTGAAAAGACTTGCAAAAACCGCACCTTAATATTGTTCAATCATTTGCACTCTAGAAGAAAAGCAGTAATTCATCTTAAAAATGTCGCACTAGTTCTCTTCAAGTAAAAGCTATAGCCCTTTTAATTATTTCTGTGAATGATACTCACTTAAAATTTTTTATAAAGTTGATTGTATATATGTTAAAGCACAAGGGTAATATTCTACAGTTATTTCACTAGTATTGGGAAGGTATCTAGAAGTGTATTTTCCTCCAGTTAATCAAGTATTGGAAGGGACCGTGGAAGTGTAATAGCAAACAGTAAATCAATTGGTAGTTAAAAGATGCCTCGGAGAGTTTTTTCCTCCAATAAATCCAGTATTTGTAAGGTCCCTGAAAGTGTTTAATTCTCCAGTAAATCTAGTATTTCGAAGGTTCCTAGGAGTGTATTATCCTATTATTATTGGGAAAGTTCTTAGAAGTTTATTGTCTTTCAGAAGGTCTAGTAGCATTGGGAAGGTCCCTAGAAGTGTATTATCCCCTAGTAAATCCAGTACTAATGGACAGGTCTCTAGGAGTGCTTTATCATCTAGTAAATTTAGTAGTATTAAGAGTGCACTTGGAAGTGTGTATTGTCCTCCAGTAGATTCAAAAGTATTGAGAATGTTCTTTGGAGTGTACTATTCTCTAGTTAATCTAGTTGTATTGGAAAGACCTGGAAGTGTATCATCCTCCATGAATCGAGTAGTATTGGGACGATCCTTTGGGTGTATATTCTTCTAGTACATGCAATATTTGGAAGGTCCCTGGGAGTTCAGTATTCTTCAGTCAATCCAGTAGTATTGGAAGGGCTATGTGGAGTGTATCGTCCTTCATTAATCAATAATTGTTTTAGAAATAAAAAGTATGTCGCATTGTTGTCCAGGCTTCTAAACCATTTTTCACAACGGTTCAGACATATTTAAAGAATTGTCATACCAATAAAATGAAATTATCTCAGAGTAAATTTGCGAAACCGGACCTCAAAGCGCTAACAAAGATGTCAGGAAATGATAAATAGATTTTAACATTTTTTAACGTCTTTCATTTGGGGTTTGGTTTGTTCCTTTGATATGCGAGAATGGAGCTTTAAACTTTATTTGGCATCTGCAATGAGAAGGAATGGATATAAATCGTGGAACTCAAACTTAGCATTTCCTTGCCTTTTTTATATCTACGTAAATGCAATATATTGCTCCTAGATTGTAAAAACTCCAAATCCAGAATAATAATGGAAAGTATTTTCATCGGATTATGATCAGAGACTTTTTAGATATCGATATTTATACTAAAAGAATTTTGTCAGTGTATTTATTATAAGTCTTGTAAGAGCATGTAAAATGTTCAGATGTCAAAATGTTAACTTTTTCTTTAAAAATGAACTATTTTTCTTGACCCTTAATGGTATATTCAGATTCAATCAACTTAGATTATAGCATTATAAAATTTTGGTTTTCTGTAATCACTGGTAACATTTGTAAAAGAATGATATATTCTAGATGTCTATAACCTAGCACAAAAACAGAAGATATGAAACAAGTTAATTTATATTAAGTTCAAAAAATTTAGCTTATATATCAACTGTAAATTCATTGTAATTTACCATTTACTGATTAGTCTAAAGTTTTGATAAAAGTTTTTAAAAAATTCGAACGGAGCGTATAACAAACTATACCGTCTTGATTTCTCAGTGGAAGAACGTCAGCTTCGATAGCCGTTAACAATTTAAAATGCTGCTCCCTTGTCTGAAGTTCGAAATAATATGATATTATGACGGTAAAGGTGTGTTTGTTTGACATCTATTCCGGTATTTTTAGGAAAAAAAATGGTTTTCTTTTTTTTAGTTTTTAGTTAAAGATGCATACTAGATCACTTTACCAAGCGAAGCATTATACCGATTTAATGCAAAGCTAAATTTGAAACGCTGTATATTAAACTGATTACAAATAAAGTTTCAACGTAGAATCAGTATTGTCTTAAAGACACTAACAATATCACATCAGCAATGCAGAAACTAATTGAGACCATACTGAAAAAATCCACTGATCTTCCAGACAAACTCTTATCAAAAATCTCAAACTATTTTTTTTACTTTTGACAGTTATACTATTTATAAATTGTGTTCTTTGCACAAGACAATCTATTTCTATAGTCAAACCGGATTTGATGACGACTTTTGCTTTTTATGGTTTATCATATGTTGTTACAATGTACAGGTCAATAACGTTTCTAAATCAGATCATCAGTTTTTATTAACTTAGTTCTCAATTTTCTAATGTATGAGATTTATGCAAAAGAACTAGTTTAGCACAAATAACAACAATACTTCGACGACGCTTTTAAGTTGAATAATTGTTTTCTTTGTTACTAATAGTAACTTTGTCATTGAGTTTTGATAGATTTTAGTGTTTTTAAACAAAGAAAAAAACGAACGGTATACAAATGTGCACAAACTGTGTACCATTGCTTGCTGATCTGTTTCTATATGAAGCATATCTTATGCAAAAACTTGTTAAATCTGAAAAAACTGCAGATAAACCATTCAACATCAAATTTAGATATTTCATCTCTTAATATTCTCAAATTAGGAGAAAATGTAAATATATAACACAATTACTATAACACAATTACTTATTAAATTTCGATGTGCCATAGGTGCACATTTCGGAAAATCATTCCTCATCAGTGACACTAGGAGACAAAAAGTTTGATAGATGAAAAAATAAGCAAAACAGTTGAAAATTGATAAATAAAAAGTTCCAAAATTATTTGAATCTAAATCCAGCTAAGTAATGCTTTGCATGAGTGAACAAACCTTAGTTTTAAATGAACTTTTAAAAATTAAGACGTCTGAAAGTTTTGCTTAAAGGTATATTTTCTGACAGCACAAAATACTGCCTGTGAGTTATGGATACCCTTGGGGTATAAAATTTATCCATGTCGATTGTAAAAAAAACAAGACTTATTCTTCAAGTACTGTTTCATATTTGGAATTCGAATTTTATACTTCAATTATGACACCCTCGAAAGGCTACGCGATGACTTTAATTTTTATGCCAACTCTGAATTTCTCGAATTATGTGTTTTTTCATAAAAAAAATTTTGCATAGCAAAGCTTGTTTTGTTGCAGTAAGTGCCGGGGTGGAATACACACAAAGCATGTATTGAAGTTGTACTGTTAACTTCAAACGTCGAAGAATTTAAAATTCCATGGATATACAACACTATAATTGCTTTGATTTAAAATAATTTTGAAATATCTCATAATCTTAATCAAATAAGATAGAATTATGTTTGGATTTATGTTTTAAAGTCATGTGTTGTATCTGCATGAAGTATATTATGCGAGGATTAGCTGCGAGAAGAGAAAAAGATGAATCACAAAGTCTGTTTTTCACGTGATATATACCAGCATTATGTACTATACCCAAATCCACTTAAGGAATTTTAAATTTTGTTTAACAAGGTAAAAGTACCAATTATATATGCAGATTTCATTCTGAATTGTTGGATAGGGGAAGGGGCAATAACGAAGAATTAGAACTACTTTACTTTTTCTTTTAGGCATTTTCTACATCAACTACGCTACCAAATTTATGAAGTTGTCATATGTCATCCAGTCCAATTTTTAAAATTAATATCAATTAAATACATTCTTTAAATTAAAACGTCGAGGATAAGCGAAAATTAAAGAAATATAATTTGGATTTCAAAAGTCTCTCACAGAAGCATATACAAATGTTAAACTCTTGTTCTAACTTTTTTGCCACCACGACAATTACATCCTAAATTATAAAAAATCTGTCTGAAGCAGTATTACTAAAAGGGTTGGAAAAATAAACTATCCCTTTTCATAATTAAAAGAACGTATAAAACGAATCATTCACTTGTCATTTTTTTACAAAAACGGTAAACCAAGATATAAATATCTAGTGCTGAACAGGGATTCTGGTTATTTTGTAAAACACCATACAGACTGCAAACAAAATATACTAAAGATACCATCAACAATATGTTAGAGTTTTTGATAGACAACATATTTGTTGAGTTATAATATAATTTTTCAATAAATTATCGGTAAATAAATTGGGCACAAACTGTGCACCTTTGCTTGCTGTTTGTTTCTTTATTCATATGAATCAGCATTTTTACAGAACTTTGTCAAATCTGGAGAAAAGACTGTCGCTAAATCATTCAACTACACATACAGATATATTCTATCTCTAATTAATCACAAATTTGAAGAATAAATGAATACCATCTATCCAAATGAGCTTGAAATAAAAGACACGACGGATTTTCTTATGTTCTGTTTTATATTTGGACTAAAATACCTCAATTATGATACCCACGAAAGGTTACATATGAAGCTATAAGACCAACGTGATGACTTTAATTTTACTATTGTCAACTTTCCGTCTTTTGCAGTAATATCCATGCTTCTCCTGTGTATGGTATATATGTTTCACAGTTATAACGTTATGGCAGAGCTTGTTCCCTCTATGGGGACTTTCTACAACGAAGCAAACTGCTTACATTTAAATTGTTGACACAAGAAAATTGCAAGCCTAGGCTAATCAAAGCCCTTAAAGTTTTTTGGCCGTCATCACAATATTGTTGATAAGTATGTAGTCACTGTATCCAAATCTTTACTGGATATATTTGACTAACCATAGTTCCTTGTTCCTTTCATTCTCAATGTTGACTTGCACGTGACGAGAGTAGCTAACTAGACAGGAATTGCTTACCCTTCCGGAGCACCCGGCCTCACTTCCTTGATTGACGTTCACGTGTATTACTAAATTTACCAGCTTTCAAAGTTTTTACTTTGTTTTTGTGATTGTGATTTGGGCAAGGACTAGGTATGTTTGTGTTTTATTTCATTTCATTGAAATTATAAACATCATTTGGGTCTTATTAATTGAACAGAATTTTAATCCATATTACAAATCGGGAGCCTGGGGACTGAGTTGTCTAAAGCGCTTACGGATCATAGTGTTTCTCATCGCCTAGGACGGATTAGTGTATGAAGAATTGTCGATTCGCTTGCCGAAGTTCAGTGGATAAATCTAGACCCTACTTCATTTACGGACTCAATATCAGTAAATCATTCTTGACTGAGGCATGAAAGCCTCATCATTCATCTGAAAAAACATACAAAACTATCTGCATTGGAACTAAAGAATTTCCGTGACAGTCTTTGAATTTATTGCACCGCACTGTAGAAGCTGTAATGCTTTAATGCTTTAATGCTTTAACGCTTTAAAATCCACACAATTTCAACTTTGGGACGGAATTGGAAATACACTGATCTCTTGCGTATTTTAAAAAATTTCAAACATGTAGCCACAACATCCTATTGACTGCAGATTTTCATGGTTTATTGCCTAAATTCCAAATGACCAACTTAAATTCATTCGATGGGTTTAACCAGATAAACTGTTATCTAGCTGGATCATTACACTTTCCTTATTAATGAAATTGCTTCTATTTGTTTCAATGCTTTTCTATCTTTTTTTCACTTTTTTGGGCCATAAACTATTACAAGCACAGTGGTTAATACTTAGGACTATAACCCCGCTTTTGTCTCTATTTTGTTTACTTAATATGTTTAGTTTTTGAAGATAACTGACCAAGGGCTGTAGAGTATTCATTTCTATTAATTTTTCACCAATGAACTTAAAGCATTTTTGTACAATAAAGGCTTTCGAGTTACATAAGTTCGAGTGGTGTGAGTTATAAAGGTTATAATGGGGGATATGGCCAGGACTAACATGTCTTAGAATTATCGTGAATATTTAAGGCATCGAGTTTTGAGCGACCTTAGTTTATTTTGTAAATATGGAGTATAACAAATATCTTACTGTACCATCTATCCTGTTTCAATACTTTTTACCACCGAGGACTGAATAATTTCTTTTCTATGTCAGCCCCGAATTCTGAATCTTTTCTAAGCGTCTTAATAGGATCATTAATGTATTAAACATCACCCATAATGTTGTCAATTACCATTTTTAAAAATGAATTCTATATTGCAAATATTGAAAAAAAACTCGGCATGATTTTTCGCTACTGTGTGATTTGCGTTCGAGGAGTATTATGTAAAACCGCGACAAAAGTCTAGTTAAGTTCAGATGTAGTAATACGGGAGTTTTTACAAAAATTAAATCAATTATGTGAATGACGTCCTGTCATTTGACTTAGAAAAGTGTTCATGCAAGTAGTATATAGCTCCAGTATGTATAGGTAAATTCAAGCAGTAATATCTGAAGCAATTAGTTTTTTTTCTGGTGCTTTCTAGGAAGACAATACAGAAAGACAGGGTGTATGATATAAGATTTTTTATCAGACAAATAAATAAATAAAAAAACGGTAAATATACCGTAGATCTTTGATAAACATTCTAGTTACAATACAAATATTTATCAATGCATGGGAGTTTTTAAAAAGTGAAAAACTATTGAGCAGATTTAAATTCAAACATTGATCTATTCATAACAATGGATGTGATCTACTCGAAAAATAAAAATTAAGCGAACTGAATGTGTAAAAAATGTTTTCTTAAACTAATAAAAGAAACTACAGAGTAGTTAAATTTATATTAGAATAACATATTACCTTTTTGGCACTATAATACATGATTGAGGATTTACTCTACATGTTGATACATTTGTAAAATTAGGTAAACATCTGCAAAACCGGTAGTAGAATTTGTAACCGAATCTTATTATTTTTTATGAAACTTGACTATTAAAACAACAGACATAATACTGTTGGGTCGTGAACAGTTATAGATTTTTGTCCGACATTTTTGCGACAGGTGTCTATAAGGATGCAATTTTGCACATTTATCAGTAATTAACACTTTATTTTTTTGTTATTTAACCAAGGGACATTTGGACTATTCTATACTTGGATTGAACCAGTCAGTATAAAGAAAAATAGTCATAGCCAAGTCCACTGCAACTCGGACTTCAAGTAACAAGATGAAAAATGTATATGGTAGCAATTTTCATACTTGGAATAATTGCTTCGACCTCGGGTAAGTCAAATTAAATATGTTCTATATTCAACTTAAAATCTTTTGCACTTGTGATCTTTTGTTTTACATATTCGGATTTAAAAATAAAAATAGCGATATTTATCAATTTTGTAGTACCTGTAAGACATAAATTATAATACTTGCAAATTTTAACGTTATATTTTTTTCAATTTTTTATCATTCTCCTGCATTTTCAGTTTTATGTTTGTCTTTTAGATGACTGGATTTTAAAACTTAAGGGTTTAGTCAAATTTATCAAAACAAACCTGTTTGCAGACTTGTCCGTTATTTTTTTAATGGCGATTACTGTTTCAATGTTTTAGACTTTCTTTTAGACCCAGTTCTACTGTTTGGATATGCATATATAACAGAAAAAAAGCTATAAAATTAGTCTATATTGCTTATAATTATTTGATTATCGGCCTGTTGTTGGCGGGAAAATAGGTCGAATTATTTGCAAGTGAAACTGGCCAGTTAAGATGTGCTGGACATTCCGAAAAACCAATACACAATACCCTGGTGGAAGTTCATGAGTGTAACTTCATAAATATGTTTCATATTTCTATTTTGTTCTTGTGATTGTATTTTTACATGGGCCGGCATGTTTAGGGTTGGTTTCATTACAAGGTTAATGAATCCATTTATAAATTGAAAGCAAATTTTAACATCCGCTAAAATTTTTTATTAAACAACGTTTTAGAAATACATAATGTGCAATAATGTATACATTAATACTTTTTTGTTAATATTAAAATGTTTTGAAGCAAGAAGGTTTTTCTGTCAATATTTTGGCTGAATCTATGAAAATGTACAATCGTAAATAAAACAAAACTGATGAAAAGGCAATTTTGATGAACAACAAGTATTTTTCAACATTTTGTTTAAGGTAGTGACTTTCCAGTATTTCAATTCAACACAAATTCATTTCTGTATTTGATAATAAAAGATATATGATTTGAAGGCAAAATAATATTGTTTGCAGTGCCAAATCAAAACATAATTTATGTCATTTAATAGCCCCGTTTCAAAATCCGATCTAAATCTCAATTTTGCCATAATGTATGTTTCAGAAATTTTCTGTGACAGTACTCTTATGTAAAATGCATTATTTAATTATTATTTAAAAGCTTGCTTCGTTTTCGAAACATCAGCAAAATAGGTTGTTAAACTGAAATACTTTAAAATCTGTTTCGGTTAAAATTCAAATTCTCCAGCTAATTGCATTCATTTTGATTTTTTTTCAATATAAAATATATTTTAAAATAAACATAAATCTAATTATTAAAAGAAAGAGAAAACTTCATAGAAATACAAATTTTATCATTTGACATGGAAAGGAAAAGTTGAAGAAGAAAATTAATATTTAACTTCAATAGTTTCTTTATTTTTTCATGTTCAACTTGTATTTTCTTGTCTCAGAATTAGTGTGTTCTTGATAAATTTGTCTGTTTTGTAAGAACATATTATTTACCTGTAAATTTATATTTTACTAACTGATCTAAATCGTCTTATTGTGAAATCAGATAGAACTTACAGATGATATAAATTTCAATGGAAAAAATTAAACCAAGAATTACAACAATACCCTGTTATTGTTATTATAAAATGCATTCGTTTCTTAAACACTTGCTTATGTACAAAATTCAAACCTAATGGTTGAAGGACTTTAAATATTGCGTACTTGAATGTTTTTCAGTTGTTTCAAAATAAGTACAATTAGTTTTATTAAAAGTATTGACTCAAATGGGAACAAATATGTATCAACTGTTATTTACAAAATAAAATTATTTTCCATATAGAAATTTTTATTTATTTTATTTAAGGTTTCTGTCCAACATATTGGAGATATTTTGACAAACACTGCTACATAATCACTAAGGCTAAAGTTACCTGGAACCAAGCAAGGGTATGTTTATATATATTTTACTTATTTATTTAATTTATCAGCTAAACCGATGCGATTATAAAACATACAGCTTCAATAAATGGTTTAAAGTATACATAATTGTCCATCTGTTCCTTTATTATAATGATTTCCTGTTTTTATTCCCAAATTTATTTTTATGTATATATAACAAATACCAGTTAAATTTTGATGTGCCAGATGTGCACATTTCGGAAATTCATTCCTCATCAGTGACACTAAGACCGAAAAGTTGAAAATAAAAAAACATAAGCCAAACAGTTGAAAATAATGAATCTAAAGTTCCAAAATTATATAAATCCAAATCCAGCTAAGGAATGTTTTGCATGAGGGAACAAACCTTAGTTTTAAATAAATTCCTAATTTAAACGGCTGAAGATTTGCTAAATGGTACATTTTCTGACAGCACGAAGTACTGCCTACTGAGTTATGGATACCCTCGGGGAGTTTTACTCCACCAGCAGCGGTACCCGCTCAGGGGTAGTAAATATATAACAAATACCAGTTAAATTTTGATGTGCCAGATGTGCACATTTCGGAAATTCATTCCTCATCAGTGACACTAAGACCGAAAAGTTGAAAATAAAAAAACATAAGCCAAACAGTTGAAAATAATGAATCTTAAGTTCCAAAATTATATAAATCCAAATCCAGCTAAGGAATGTTTTGCATGAGGGAACAAACCTTAGTTTTAAATAAATTCCTAATTTAAACGGCTGAAGATTTGCTAAATGGTACATTTTCTGACAGCACGAAGTACTGCCTACTGAGTTATGGATACCCTCGGGGAGTTTTACTCCACCAGCAGCGGTACCCGCTCAGGGGTAGTAAATATATAACAAATACCAGTTAAATTTTGATGTGCCAGATGTGCACATTTCGGAAATTCATTCCTCATCAGTGACACTAAGACCGAAAAGTTGAAAATAAAAAAACATAAGCCAAACAGTTGAAAATAATGAATCTAAAGTTCCAAAATTATATAAATCCAAATCCAGCTAAGGAATGTTTTGCATGAGGGAACAAACCTTAGTTTTAAATAAATTCCTAATTTAAACGGCTGAAGATTTGCTAAATGGTACATTTTCTGACAGCACGAAGTACTGCCTACTGAGTTATGGATACCCTCGGGGAGTTTTACTCCACCAGCAGCGGTACCCGCTCAGGGGTAGTAAATATATAACAAATACCAGTTAAATTTTGATGTGCCAGATGTGCACATTTCGGAAATTCATTCCTCATCAGTGACACTAAGACCGAAAAGTTGAAAATAAAAAAACATAAGCCAAACAGTTGAAAATAATGAATCTAAAGTTCCAAAATTATATAAATCCAAATCCAGCTAAGGAATGTTTTGCATGAGGGAACAAACCTTAGTTTTAAATAAATTCCTAATTTAAACGGCTGAAGATTTGCTAAATGGTACATTTTCTGACAGCACGAAGTACTGCCTACTGAGTTATGGATACCCTCGGGGAGTTTTACTCCACCAGCAGCGGTACCCGCTCAGGGGTAGTAAATATATAACAAATACCAGTTAAATTTTGATGTGCCAGATGTGCACATTTCGGAAATTCATTCCTCATCAGTGACACTAAGACCGAAAAGTTGAAAATTCATTACTTGTTTTTAACATTGAAAAATTGAAAATTGAAATACTCATCATTTATCTTAACTTAAAAAAGTAAATAATTTATTTATAACAGAAATAATCAGACAATCAAGCAAAATCAAAAGATACAGAATATCGTTTTAGAGTAATGACTATAATGCCCCTCCTCCCCGCGACTTTTGAAAAAAGAGAAATTTTTCAGAAGTATGATTATAGTAGTATTAACGGCCCCAAAATCTATAATATCCTATATGTATATATCCTATATGGTATATTCATATAACTTTAAAATTAAAATAAAAACTGTTGCTAAAAACATGTACTGAACAGCATCCAAACTAAACAAAACAAAACATCACAAGGTAAATGTCGGAAACAGCTCTCGAGAAAAGACAAACGTATATCTGAAAATTCCGGACTTTTGTCGGCTTCTAGAGTTTATTTTTGGCTTGTTTTATCTAAAGCTTTTGGGATGTGTATGGGCCCTAATTACAGATTCCATTCTCGGTTCAACTGTATCAAACGTTGGAGATGATACGCTTGAATAGTGTATTCAATACCTTTCCAACAGTATTAACAAGTGTCTTCAGATCCACAAAGTTTTAAAATTATAGCAATTCAATAGAGCCAGTCCTTGAGCACTGTCGCTTTTGTAAAATGGGTGGGAATCTTGAGAATATTTAAGAAATTAGGACTTATATAAAAGTTAACATAAAACTCGGTCATTCGGTAATACCGGTTTTCACTGAATTGAGGAAAGTTTGTTGATCTGATAGGGTATCTTATGAGACAGTTCGTAGGTTGAGGGAGAAATTTCCCACTGGCACAGAGTCCGTCAATTATTGCAGCAAAATCTGGCCGACCTATGACTGTAATAGGTAACGCAAATGTCTTAAAAACCATGAAAGAATTGGAAGTGATGGCATATATACGATTCTTGATATTGGCAAAGCTGTTTGCATATTGCTGTGGCGGATGCATTTTATTTTGACGCGCATTTTGAAAGTATGATGTCTGTAAGATGGATTCCGTATATATTGACAGATGTCCAGAAAAGGGTACGAGTACAAATCACTAAGCATTCGCTCAAAATGTTTTCTAAATTTAATCAAAAATAATTTGCAAACATTGTTACTGATGACGATACATGAGTTCACTATTTCGAACCAGTAATAAAAATTGGGGAACAAAATATGGTTAACTAAACATAATAGAATGCCTGTTAGTTGCCAAAAGAAGCATAAGCACAAAGGGGGTTTTTTATTGCATATTCTTCTCATATTATGGCATGATCGTACAAATCCTGATTTAAATATTATCTTAAACGACGACATAAATGCATGTTCGTCTTCTTCTGATAATGCTTTATCACATACATCTCAGCTTGTAAATCAGTTTTTAAAGTCGAGGAAGGTTACCGTCTTCTCACATCAGCCATACTCTCTAGATCTAGTCCCATGCGACTTTTTCCTTTTTCAAAAACTTAAAAAGTTCATATTTGGTCGCCAAGTCCCGACAAGCTCTTAGACTAGCCACCAATCGGTGTCTCAGAGATCTACCTAAATCAATGTGCCGTTAGGCATTTCAGAAATGGATTCAGAAATTGAAATTATGTATTTAACCGCGAAGATTACTTTGAAGGGATGTAATGTTCATTTCACTATTTGAGTCGAATGCTTTCGTGATTTCAATACACATAACATATCAAACAACCCTCGTATCTATATATCTTCAAAAATATGTTTTTATATTCCGTTTATAACTTTCATATTTTTTTTACATAATAAAACAAATGCGGGTCTTCGGGGGCATTAAACAGAACGGGACTAATCTATAGCGCCGAAATAAAATGTTGCTTTTACAATACACAAGGTCCTTGACCCATCGAAATGGCAGCAGATGATATGTACGTACACGCATATTGAAAAACATCCGTATGAATGTTTTGGACATTGCTTGCTTTCTATGACTGAAGTGTTATTGTTTATACATTAACATCAATACCTGTGTTAATTTTGATGTGTCATATGTGTACATTTAGAAAATCCATTCCTCATCAGTGACACTAAGGGCAAAAAAAGATAGATAAAAAAAGATAAGCTAAACATTGTGAAAATTAATAAATACAAATTTCTATAATTATATTTATCCAAATCAAGCTAATGAATGTATTGGTTTATTCATTTCAGGCACTATGTGTAAGGAAAGGGGGTCAACTTGTAGTTGTTTACGACAAATATTTAAATGACTTCCTTAAGGAACAAGCCTTTCATTCTGGTAAGTTGATTTGCAGTTACAATGACATTTTTGCAAATGTTAGTCGATGGCAATCAGACTTCAATTTATCCTGAGCTGACAGTCTCGAGAATAGTGAAAGAACGTTGAATGGAGCGTTAAACAGTACTTCTTAACTTTACATTCAAAATTATGTTAATGAGTTTCATTTATTCAGTATTGTTCCAAAATAAAGCAGTAATTCACCCAATGATAGCTATAGGTAGTATACAGCCATGGTTTGTAATCAATAAATCTTATATGGTTTTGTTTTGGCAGCAGTTTATTATACATTATGAAAGTCGTGCTAAGAGCTTCTATCGCCGTTTTGAAAAGCACTGTGCCAAATTAAATACTTTACTATCACTTATTATACGAATATCTTCAATCTTATTGGAAATAACAAAGGTTTTTTATTTTTTTTTCTAACACCCCTATCGATTATTCGAAAATTTTTAGTCCAGTATTCAATGCCAAGTTACGAAGTAAATTGTCTTGTATATTTACCTTTTCAATTTACAAATAGTGACAGAATTTTATACTGTTTTGCGTTGAAAAGTTTGTAAACAATCTCTGCTGTTGCATAAGACTTTACTTGTTCTTACTTATCTTTGAAACCTGTACTTATTATTGTCTAATGTGTTTTTGAGAATTTTGAATTCCATTGTGTTTAATGACGTTGCATTGCTGGATGAATGATTAACTGAAGTCATAAGTTATGTTTATAGATTTTATCAAATATTGAATAAAAACTTTATTATCATGTTGAAAAGGTGAAAGGTCATACTGGATAGGAGCATCAGACTTGCAACATGAAGGAACATTTAGATGGGAAGGGACAGGACAGACAGTTAGGTTTACTGATTGGTCTCCATATCAACCTGATAATTATAAAAGAATAGAAGACTGTGCTCATCTTTGGAAAAATTACGGGTACAGGTGGAATGATACTGATTGTCGCAGTAAAATTAGTTACATATGTCAGCGAAAGGCTAAAGGTAAAACTTAAGATAATTTGATGAAAAAATTATCTCAAATTATTGAAAAGTTTTCTCTCACACAGACACACACTTTAAAAACTGGCTAATTCAATTATACACGTAAACTTTCATTAAGAAAGATAGGCCGGATACTCCGGAAGGGTAAGAACCTTCCTATCTCGTCACGTGCAAAATCAAATTTGAGAATGAAAGGAACATGAAACTATGGGAAGTAGAATAAATCCAGTATAATTTTAGATACAGTGACTTCATAATTAACAACAAAATTGTAATGACGAAAACAATAAAACTTTTTAAGGTCATTGATTATCCTAGGAGTCAACAATTTAATCGTAAGCAGCTTGATTCGTTGTAGAAAGTCCACTTAGTGGGAACAAGCTCTATCACACCGTATTAACTGTGGCACATATACACCACACCATACGCAGGAAAAACAGGTATATTATGGCAAAGAAACGGAAATTTGACTAATGAAAAATTAGAAGTCATCAAGTTTGTCGTACAGTTGTAAGCTTTCTTGGATGTCATAATTAAGGTAAAAGTCCAAATATGAAGCAGAAAATAAAGAATCAGTCGTATCTTTTTTTAAAGCTCAGTAGGAAAGATAGCATTAACATTCATGTATTCTGCATTTTTTGGAATTATTAAAAGACAGAGCACCATTTGTATATTTGATTTAGCGACAGTAGTCTCTCAAGATTTTTCTCCCAAGGTTGGAAAATTTTATTGCCAAACAAAATCTCTAACATTGTATTGTTGATATCTTCAGTATATTTTTTTTTGCAGTCTGTATGGTGTTTTACACACTTACTAGAATCCCTGTTGAGCAACAAACGAGAAACAAAAGAAACAAAGAAACCCGTTTTGATGTGATTTGAACCACTAAGTTTTTTTCATTGGTAATGAAAGATCATTGAGACAAAATTATTTACAAGTTGTTAATGTAAAATCTATGAATGAGCTATTTTTTTTTCTTTATTTAAACAGATTGTCGTTACGGATGAAGTGTTGCTTGTTCCAGAGATTTCAAAATTTGAACTTTGAAAAAGAATGACAAAATACATATACATGAATATACATGTGATTTGAACCACTAAGTTTTTTTCTGTGGTAATGAAAGATCATTGAGACAAAATTATTTACAAGTTGTTAATGTAAAATCTATAAATGAGCTATTTTTTTCTTTATTTAAACAGATTGTCGTTACGGATGAAGTGTTGCTTGTTCCAGAGATTTCAAAATTTGAACTTTGAAAAAGAATGACAAAATATGTTTAGTTCTTGAAATCATGTATATGATCAATAAATTCTTATCACACATTTACCAAAGTTGTTATTTGTAGACAAGTTACAACCATTAATTAGTAATATAAGTATCTCAGAGTACGGTTAATTAAGATTAAAAAATGAAGTACAACATGATAATACAAAGCATTTGGGGCTTTATATTCAATATGGATGTTTTAATTATTAACATAAATAATGAAAGAACATTAGTGAGCGAGCTTATATCTAACCTCCCATATACTGGACCTATTAGAAAAATATTTAAGTCCAAGGGCTGTCATCCCGTAAAAATAGATGGAGAAGAACGAAACATGAACTTTTTCTGTAACATATTGTGGTTGTATAACACACTAAAATTGTAGGCATTTAGGAAAAAATTGCGGAAAACTTTTATTTCAATGAAATTATCAAAAACAAAGTGACATAATATTCGGAAAAAAAAATCAGCAAAACAAAACGCAATTTTTATCTGCATCTCGTTATAGACTTCTATACAAAATATTAGTGGTAATCTACACATATTTTGGAAAAAAGTCTGGAAAACGCATGATGGGCTGATAGGTGGACGGACAAAAGGGTGAAAAACCTACCTCCCTCCGCAAAATATTACATTAAGACCTAGAAAAACTATAAAAACTGGTATAATGAGTAGAAATAATCAGTGTTATTCTATGTGATAATCTGTTTTGAGACCATTCAACTTATCACAAATCAATTTCGGTTCAATAGATAATCGTCAAGAAGAAAAGTCTCAAATTATTCTAAACATTATTGCTTATGTCCTCTTTAAGTTATGACTAAAATGCTCTAAAAGGCGCACGCTCTAAATTCTTTATTTAATTACTTAGTTAAACAGATTCAATACAGTTGCACAGTATATAAGTTGAGGCGTTAGTGTATCATTCTTTAGTGATACCTAAAATTATGCTTGATTCATCCTGAAGTGTTACAGTAATCTTTCATCATGTGTTTGATCATCTGTTATCCCGGTACCCTCAAGTATTACCGCAATTTTTTACTCAAGTATCTTTAGTGTTAACTACAAGTTCTGTCGATTAAAGCCTCCTCAAATTTTCACTTTTGTCAATGCGAGTTACATTAAAGTTTCATTATTTCAAGTATTGTTTTACCCTCCATTCTGAAGGACACGTAACGAAAACGGTAAAAAAAAGTCTTTATTTTTCCCCATCAAAAACACATCAACGTATTCTTAAACTTCTTTATCTTCTAATATATAAAACAAATGCCTGTTACATTTTTTATGTGCCATATGTGCACATTTCGGAAAATCATTCCTCATCAGTGACACTAAGACCAAGAAGTTTGATAGATAAATCTTAGAGAATTCTGATACGGACAAAGAGTTGCCTATCTTTTTTATTATGTCATTTTAAATCTTCCTGATCGGGAGTTATAGATGTGGTTCAATACAAAAACGATGGTTAGAGTTGAGTTATTTGAATGTAATAAAATTATTTTATTTTCAATGCGTCTAAGCTTAATATGACAATAATTATGGTTACTGTAACTCTTTTGACCAGTCAAATTGCATGTGATTGCCTGATATCAACAAGATGACATTCTAAAATACGTTTTGTTTGAAACAAAAAAATCCAAGAAAAAAATATTGAAAACAATAAATAGAGAAAAAATCAAAATGAAAGCTTAGTCGATACAGAATCCAATTATTATGCGGATTCAAGTCCCGATTCCAGGGTTGCATTTTCTTCTTTCCAGATACGTAGGGGGAATCATTCAATCATAGGAAGTGACCAAAATGTGGCTACAATCTTTGAAACAAGGTATTTATAAAGTTCATCCGTTTGACTTAGTGTAAAATGACAATTCCTTCGTCAGTTTATACCACGAAATCAATGACAACAATTATTACTACTTACCGAGTCACTAAAGGAAATTTTCTTCTATCAATATTTTTTTAATTACAAATTTTAAACAAAGAAATTTAAATACAAACAATATTTATAATTCTGATATCTTATCTTAATTTGAACTCATTTAAATTTAGAGGTAATAAATGAATAACTTTTATTCCATAAAATTTAAAACATTTTTAGATAATTTCCGACGTAATTATGATCATGGACTGAACAGTCATATATAATTATTATTATTAAAATCCTTAAGCAATTGGAAATTACAAACTTATTTTCTTATCAAATTACAGGAAAATCACATGTGCAGTGCTCTGACAGCGTTTTTTTCGAAAAAAAATTCCACTTTTGTTAGATTAATGGCAAATAACATTTTGTAGAGACATCATAGAGACTTTTGTATAAAGACCCGTCAGTAAATTAAAAAAAATAATAATAATAAAAAAAAAATAAAAAAAAAAATAAATAAATAAAAAAAAAAAAAAAAAAAAAAAAAAACACTGACTGAAAATATTGCCGTAATTGCTAATTCTTAAAGCCAAATAATTAATAATAATAATAATAACAATGATGATCATGATGATGATGATATCTAGAAATTATGACTGGAATACCAGCTACGTAAGATTTCAAACCTTCCACAATCTATATATTGTCTAAAATATACTTATATCGCGATATAAGTGAAATGTTATTGACTTTAAATTTCATTAAAAAATCAATCCTTGTGGCGGTCAGACGCGAACCTATACTGGTAAAAAATCATTACCATCCAATCAAATCATGAATATGGAGTTCGTTTATCACTCAATCAAATCAATATACTTATATTCACTTAAAGAAAATAAATATTTGAAAAAAGGATCACTTTTTTTTTGTGTATTACCAATAACAACTTTTGTAAAGATATGTGATGTGCTTATATTGAATTTCAAATAAAAGTTATGAAAATATTAGCACAATTTTTAGACTTATTTTTTTTAAAATCAAAATTTTGGTTTGAATTCAGTGCTGTGAAGGCTTCATTATCATTTCTGTCGCCATCAGGATAAACTCTTGTCCACAGGACCGACATCTTCGACGCCTCTACGCCACTGACGTCAAAGAAAACACAAATGATGTCACTTTTACACGAGTTTTCATCTTCATTTTCACTCGAATTAAATTTTCTATGCAATTAACATAAAAACGGAAGAAAGTAACGAATAGACTCAGTAAACCTTTTGGCATTTAACAGGTTCTCTATCGGCCCTGGGGCCGATTTTGGCACTGAAAGTTTGTCTCTATCGGCCCAGGGCCGATTTTGGCAGTATAAGGGATAGAATTTTCAATGACATCCATTCATCCATCTTTTTCGACAAATTCATCTTTTAATAATTGTTCGTTCAATTTTCACTTGAAAATGTAATTCATATTTGTTGTTATTTTATCAAATTTAATAAATAATTCATATCTAGATTGATCAGTGGGTGGGGTCAGATGTCACATGTCAGTTACATGTGGGCGGGATCAGATGTCAAATGTTCCGCTTTTTGAATGACAGGGGCGACCCATTTTTCTGAGAAGATGCACAAGCAGTGCATTTCCGAACCGTTTTCAAAATTACATGAAAATGTGAGTATATTTTTTGAATAAATATTGTAAATATAAGAAATAAAGTAATATTCCAATGTCTTTATGAACTTGCAAAGTATAAATGGCTGTCTCAAACTGAGATTTGAGACAGCCCATTATACTTTGCAAGTTCATAAAGATATATTCCATTAGACTTTATACTTTTTATGGTAATCGGAGAATTTTTTGAAAGTTTAGAGCAAATTTAAGCGTTGTGTAATAAAAATATTTCAGAAGAGCTTCCGGAAAAAATCAATTTGAAAACTGAATGCACGTTCATGTATTTGCCTAATAGACAACGCAAAAAAGAAGTCCTAGAAAATAAATTTTAAGTGTCAATGGTGACATTAATAGGATATCAAACGGCCTCAATATTTGCCTTTTCTCTTACTTTAGAATTATTATGTTGTTAAGGCAGTCATTGTTAAATGATAATTTAACTTAACCAAATATCCGCAATATTCTGATCATGACTTTTTGAAATAAAAAATAATTTCAATTTTGAAACCGTATTTTAGATACTAGTAATAAGCCAAGAAAGCTTAACCCTCGAAAGCCAAACATTCAGATTATATTGACTTATTTTTGTATAAATTAGCACTAACTCGTATAAAAAAAACAAAAGAGCATTTCATATGCCGAATTTAAGTTTTATATTTTCTCTAGATGTTAATCACAGAAATAACAAACTTTCGTCATCAAAAAAGTAAATTGATCATAAAACTATGATTTTTAACTTACAACTCGACTTCAAATAAAAAGAAACTGTCTGCTTGACATTAAAATGAGCTATCAAAAAAAGCACAGATATTGCAGACAAACAGTATAAAACAATTATTGGAATATCTATATTTGTCCAGATTTTGCTATCCTGATTGTCCGTTTTGGTGTACCACTCTGACTGCCGTATCTTTCTATCGCTTTTACAACGTTCATACCGCTGATAACTGATCCAAATACCACGTGTTTACCATCTAACCTGAAAGAAATGATAATGAATAAACATACATGTATATTCTAACAACTTAAACCAATAAGGTTTAAACTTCATCTTTAACTAAATCACACACACACACACACACACACACACACACACACACACACACACAGTCCCTCGGTTTTGTCATTTTATACATAATCGATTTAAATACACGTATCCATTATCATTTTTAAAATAAAAAATTAAAATAAAAACTTGTTCTTTACCATTCTGTCTTCACTGTTGTTATAAAGAACTGAGAACCGTTGGAATCAGGTCCAGAATTCGCCATTGATAAAATACCTGATAAAATGAAAATGAATTGTAAAAAAGATATATTTAAATTTGGGTTTCTCATGTAATAATTTGTAAAAATAATTATTATATTGCACAATGCTTATGTTTATTTACATTAAGAGAAATATTGGACACCATTTTGTCTCCGTCGAATATCCGAATTTTTATAATCAATGGGCTGGTGTGTTTCTTTTAAATATCTTTTAAGTATATTTTACAGGTATAAACTACAAAGACAATTTTATGATGGTGATACAAACCGTATTGGCAATGGTGTCAAAAATATATGAAACGGAATTTAATAATTTTACAAATGCTACACGTACCAGGCCCTGTATGGTTTAATTTAAAATTCTCATCTTTAAAACTTTCTCCATAAATACTTTTTCCACCTGTCCCATCATGCCTTGTAAAGTCTCCGCCTTGTAACATAAAATCTGGTATAATTCTGTGAAACGTGGAATTCTGATATCCGAACCCTTTTTCACCGGTGCATAATGCTCGAAAGTTTTCTGAAATTTAAAATATATTTTGGATGATCCGTATTAACCCATCAAAAATCAATAGCCGCATCTGATTGGTTGTTTTTCGTCGAGCAACAGGACTCTTCTATTAACTGAAAATTCCTCACCTTTATTTGTGACCAATCAGATCACAGAATGTAATTTTTTATTTGTCATTTGACTGGTAAAGTGCTCAACAGACATGTCACTTCTAAAAAAATGTTGTTTACGAAGGAAGTGTTGAGAATAATTTACCAGACGAATAACAAACATTAAAGGCTTTGTCAAAAATGGCTTTTTTACCATCTTGGATTTTGGTGGCCATTTTAATTTCTTTCGTGGCAGTGTTCAGAAATTGTGACGCCTTTAAACCTTGTCCTATCTTTTATCCGGTGGAGGTATAGTTTCGCACAAAATTTATTGTTTGTATGTAGTGTCTTTGTGGTCCCTATATTGCTCCAGAGTCGCGACGGCAGAGTGGTTGAGTTGTTAGCCTTCAAACTCAAGGCGTCTCGCCGTTTAGGGTTCAGCTCCGGTCGAACCCAAAGTGAGAAATGTTTTGCTTGACGTTGGCCTTTATCGGTTGGTTCGTTACCAGTACAATAAACTGAGTAGTCTGTATGTTTGTCTGTGAAATTGCGGGAGAATAAACTAGCACTCTAAATTTAGGTAGCCATAAAAGTTCTTGTGCGCACTAGCATAATGCAGATCAGAAACAATTGCACAATCGCGCGCACCGCTTGAAGTTGTTTAAGATAACTCATCAAAATTAATATAAATTAAAAAAAAACAAACAAAAACTAGTCTTCTAACGAAATGAAAAACTGCTGATGAGACATAAGTACAATTCCAAACAACCAACCCATTCATTCTGCTGCTAAAATTGGGTACCAGCCAATTCGTTAAGCAAGACCTGTGGTCCCATCAAAGATTAGAATTAGGATAAATTGTGTCATTCAGTCATTTACTCGCCCAACTCAAGAATCTTTCATTTATATCGTGACGGCAAGTTTAGGAATAGTAAGGAAACCGGAATGCCGGAGAAAACACCCGACCGTCGGCAAGCGAACTGACAAACAAGGATCTGTTCGAGTGGGCCGCAGAGAGAGCCGCTGTGATCTGCAAGCACGTGCTTAAGACCACTCGGTCATCAAGGAGGGATGGGCGTTTTTCTCTCCGTCAATTCATGTGAAACTGTATCAAACGGGTGAGCCTTAAATGCCTGGAAATTTTATATACTTAAAGATATTTATTTTAAAAAAATGCCTCTACCGGTTTAAAACAAAAACTGGTTTAAATAGAAAATGTACTGATTTAGAAAATACAACGAATACTTACCAGCTGTCCGTGGAACTACATCTGAACGTAACTGTAAAGATAATGTATATATTCATTGATTATTTCTAATCCCTCAATCATGTACAAGTTTAAATTTAAAAAAAAAGAATAAAATAACGATTGATTGAGTGTTTAGGCAAAAACAAATGGTTCAAGTATGATGTCATTAAAGTGGTAGGCAGATGGAAAAAGAAGGGCAAACTAAAATCTAAAATAAATATTGCATGGTCCAATATACTGTTATGATTTTGTATGTTTGAAATGAAAAGGCGTTGTCTCATTACTTCGACAAAGCGCTGTTGATCACTTGCCATTAACGCTGAATGAGAGAATGTCAAAAATTTTATAATATACGTTGTGACCCTTTGGTATCCTCTTTGACCCGTCGACCTTTCAGATATGATCTTGTTTCAAAAATATAAATCGTACGAGTAATTACAAGTTCTGATGTTATATTTTTTTTAAATTTTTTATTTAAACATCACTTTCTTATCACTTTTAAAATTTTTTCCATGTCAAGGTAAATTTTTCTACATTTATATAAATAAATAATAAAATAAAATAAATAAATGAACATTGTGTTGAACTTGAATCTCATGTCTGACTTTTACTTAACTGTTCTTAAAATACATACATAAAATGACTGTCACGAAAATGAACACTTGTCTATTTTTTTTCCTAATTTAAAAAAGATGTAGATATGGTGACATTTCGTGTTCTTATGATGTCATGACGATAAAAATTTAACAAATTGGACATTGTGTTACTGATACTAAAAAAGCCACATCGTCTGAAAATATATGCATTGAATAATTTAATACGATCGTTAAACACATTATGTTTAAACATCAAAATTGGATTTACACAAAGCATATATAAAAGTTTAATACAGTTTATATATTTTTATCATCGCCAATATCGTCAATAACGATACATTATTAATATATTGTTTTTTTTTTTTCTCTTTTTAAGTAAATCGAGAAGAAAAGTAGAATTTTTGGAATGACATTACAGTCAAGAATTTTTTTTATTTAGATTGAAGAAGTCAGATCAGGGGTAGTGGAGTTGATCGACCGACCCCCCCCCCCCCCCAATCTTCGAGGAGTAAACTGACGAACTTCCCGGACATTATAATCGGATTCAAACCTAGTTGTGAGTGGCCGTTATGATCGGTTTGCAACGCTTTAGACCATTCGACCACCCCCCCCCAAAGAGAGAGAGAGAGAGAGAGAGAGAGAGAGAGAGAGAGAGAGAGAGAGAGAGAGAGAGAGAGAGAAATAAAATAAAATAAAATAAAATAAAATAAAATAAAATATGAATTAAAATAAAATAACATGAGATGAAATCAGATATAATAAATGTACATAGATTAATTGTTCGTAAACCTCAAATAAAAAAAATTTGACTTAAAAGTGAAACCGTAAACGATTTTATAAAATTATACAACACCTCTATGACAATCCTTCCAAGCTCCACATTCCTGTCATAATCAACTATATCCATATAACATTTGGGAAGATATGTGGTCGGTGGTGCCACTGGGAACTGAGATTGATCAGCAGGTGGGTTTCCAATCATTTGCATATACAGGCTAAATGGAATTAGTTGTTTTGTTATAAAGAAATCCATCATAGTGTGAAAATTTAATCAACCTGGTTGATGTGAAGTGGACAAAGGATATTTCCTTATTGTCCTCGTTCGACCTGGCTACTATGAACAACAACGATAAACTAGACAAAATATCCACTGTGTCCTCAGATCAACCTGCTTCTTTGAACAATGGCGGTGAACTAGACGAAGTATATTCTTCTGCCGTCCTCAATATTCGACTGGCCTGGTCGTTGTTAAAAGACAGTCTGAGAGACAACAATACACAGCCCCCAGGCATAATTAAGATAGATTTGTGTGCCTATATATAACATACGCTCAATGGTACAACTCCCACAGACGTCTGAAGATTGATTGACCATCTAAATTGTCCATCAAACTGTGATCAATTGTAACCAATCATGTCTGCGATCATACTTTAAGTTATTTTTTTCTTTAAATTCAAAATCAATCATCGGTGATTTAGTGAAGCATGCTTGCCGGCTTCTGAGTTGGTTAATCATGTACGTGTGATAATTTTTAATGCTTAGTCGGGAGCGTAGAGGGAGTAATACTGACACCAAAACAAACAAATGTAATGAGTGGAGTGGAGTGGAGTAATGGTGTTTTACGCCCCAGTCAAGAATCTTTCACTTATTTCGAGGCGGTCAGTTCTGGGATGGTGGAGGAAACCGGAGTGCCCGGAGAAAACCACCGACCTTCGGCAAGTTAACTGACAAACTTTCTCACACTAGGATCTGTCCCGAGTGGGATTCGAACCTAGGCGGTAAGAGGCACTGTGATCCGTAAGCGCGCGCTTAGACCACTCGGCCACCGAGGCCCCAACAAATGTAATGAGTAGTTAGAAAAATTACAGTATTTTGCAAAGACAAAGGCTGTTAATTGATCTGGGTGTATATCTGTCTGTCCGAAAATCGCATCCGCTTTAATTTATAACTACCTTATGTAAGGATGGATTTTAATCACTTGCCACCAACACGAGATGCGGTGTCGTACATTTTGGTCTATAGGTCAATGTTAAGGTCACAATGTCAAATTAAATATTGTTGACGATGTTCAGGCTGGATACTGCTCAATATTGCTCTGGTTAATAATTATTTTCAATTTTGTCGGTGGATAATGACACCTACATCTACATCTACAAACTACTGATTGACAATCGTTGGACGATTATGATTAGCAGGCCCTATGTCTGGGACAGTTGTTAGACTGTTAGGTGCATTCTAAAAAGATAAAAAGATTAAAAAGAACTACAAGACTATTAGTTAAAAACATTTTCATTTTTTTAAACTGATAGGAGGGGTCTAGCCGCTAAGTAAATATGTATATACTGGTGCTGGACTGAAGCAGATTCGGTGAGACTATTCCACAGACGAATAGTTTTGGGGAAAAAATAATTTGCATGGTATTGTGTCCTAGATTATGGTATTAGATAGTTCAGGTATAAAAGGCATGTAATTTAAAGTATTAAATATTTGCATAAAATGAATGATAAACTTACTATCTTTCACATAAGGTTGGTTATATTATCAGTAAAGATATTGAAAAACTAATATATAGTACCGTTACACCACATTAACTTGAATAAACATCAACACCAATGACAATTTTTTCTGTTGTTTAAAACCGACCAATGGTTCCAAAATTATTTTGTTCAAGCGTTAGTAAAACTACAGATACAAGTAGCACGGTGCTCTAAATACCAGAAGAATATTGAAAACAAGTAAACCCGGAAGTTAACATTAGGTTGTCGTTTATGATACATGTAGCATTTTTAGATTTTAAACTGTTTTAAGAAGGTAAGAATTCATTGACAAAATCGGAAAATAATGGCCACAAAATAACGTAGAACCTTTGACCAGTATGTCATGACATACTACCACCATGGACGTTTTAAAGGCGGTCCCTAGTATTTTAGGTATTTTGTTGTAACAAAGATAATGTAATACACACTACAATCATTCTATGTTTAGGTAACCACTAAAGTGACTATCGTTTTCCTTCAAAAGCACAGAAAGTTATATTTTTGTAATACCATCATAATAACATAAATGTTCTTTTCCAATATTGAAGTAATTTTATGTTGAAATTTACGCTATATGACTGAGAGAATTACCGGTAGCTATAAAACCTTGAATTTAGGTTCAAGTTAAGTATACACTGCATTAATCATCAAAACTTTCAATATGTAGAACACAGAGTCACCTTACTATACCCTGCATTAAATACCAAAAATTTTAATGTGTATGACTAGAGACATATATTACACGTCTCTGGTATGACACACTAGTCATTTGCTGTACCCTGAACTTTCATGGTGCAGGACACACAGTCACCTGACTGTATCCTGCATTTATTATTAAAACATTATTAACATTGATGGCCAAGTGGTCTTAAGCACACACTTATGGTTCACAGTGCCTCTCATCTTCTAGGTTCGAATCCCATTCGAGTAGATCCTAGTTTTAGAAAGTTCGTTCGTTTACTTGCCAAAGGTCAGTAGTCTTATCCAGGCTCTCCAGTTTCATCCACCATCCTTGAACTTCCTGGATATAAGTGAAAGATTCTTGACATGGTTGTAAAATACCATTACTCAACTCAGCTGAACTCAATCCTTTAAATCTGGACAAAACTAAATATTGTTAATATTACTTTGTTTAGGTGCCAAGAATAAGACAATGGTGGATTCAGAATCACTGTTTGATATGGATAAAATAAATGAAGAGTTAGATGAAATCCTACTGCAATTTTTTGACACCTTAGAGACTAGAATGCAGTTACAGGCTAATTTAGATGAACAGTTAAAATCAGGATTTCTTCAAATGTCAAGAGCTAGATACAGCATGGGTATAAAGGCCATTGGTGCCTCACAGTTCAACGAAAAAGATATGATGTCATTATATTCCGTTGATGTTGTAGATGACAACAGTTCCACAAAAAACAAATTTTTATTAAATCCGCAGGTGTTTGTAGAAGACAAGATTGATGGCAGTAGTCAGAGAGAACAAACTTCTATTGACAATTCTAATTTGTCTGGTCTTCGCAAAAGAAATGTTTGTCAACAGAGTGAACAAACTGAAAAGGACACAGATGAAAATAAAATAGTTGAGATTGAAACATTGGGTCAGAGGGCAAACACTGAAGAGGTCAATGTGCATGGACAAGAAGCTGATAAAAAGAAAGAGAAAAATGGAAAGACCAGTCCTACAGGATCCATTAAAGTGGTTTGGTGTTTTAGTTCCACAGAGTTTAAGACAGAGTCAAATAATTTTAAACAATCTGTAAATACAGTTGTTCAGATTGCAAATATACAGGAAAATCTGCTTCAGCTTAAAAAACAGTATGTTGAGCTTTTGAAACAAAAAAATGCTAGTTCCTAACAAAAGGTCTTATTTAAATTTGATAAATTTTAATCAGAAAACAAATGAGAAAGGGGAGAGAACTCTGTATCATTGTGATACATGATGATATGTACTCTAACCAGAGAGAGAGAGAGGAGAGAGAGAGAGCAATATATTAAGGCAATATTAATTTAAGTTTGTATAACAGGAGTTGTATAATTAATCAGAGAAGAAAACATATACAATATATAGAGAGAAGGAGAGAGATACATAAAGCAATAATTATTTCTGTTTGTGTAATCAGAGTTGTATAATTAATCAGGGAAGGAACATACTGGTATTTACAATGTGATAGTATTAAATTATTAAAAATTCCAATGGTTCAGAATCCATGCAGTTATGAATTAATTATTTTGTTTTGATTCATCTGGCCAAATTCAATATGAGGGATGGCAAGCAAACAGTATGGCTGTAGTCATTGTTATGAGAGACTAGTTACTAGCTGGTAGTTATGAAACTGAAGCCAGGACCACAGTTATTAGGAATGTAAACAGAATAACTCGTCATCCAAAAATCAGCATCCAAGTGACTAAACAACCCCTAGCCTGACAAAATCAGAAGTACATGTATTACATTATTATCACTGCAGTAGCTCAGTTGTTAGTGCCCACTTTGTCTGTGGAAGGTCAGGGTTAAAACCCCAGGTGAGTCTGACCAAGACATGAAAATTGGTAGTGTCTGTTCTTTCACCAAGCACTCAGCATTTCAAAATGAAAGTCACAGGGTCCTTAGGAGAAGACCTTAATACTGATGCCCTCTGTCACGGCAGACATGGCATGCTAAATAACCCTCTCTGCACATTACCCTAAGTGCAATGGAAAGGCTAAAATTTTCTGGCACTTCACCTTTATTTGGTGACATTTCCATATAAGTGACATATTCTTGACTTGGATGTAAAACCCCACTAAATCAAAAAAAAAATTACATTATTAAAAAATAACAAGTATTTTAGTGTATTTCCTTGTATTCTCCACAAAATATTACATTACACCATACATGTAAGGTACATCATTTATTTAACAACACTCACTAACATAAAAATTCTGGTTATATTGCACAGTATTCTAAAAAAAAAAAAAAAGTCTGGTATTCAAAAATAGGAAATACATTCAAAAGATTCTCAAATACATTTACAGATAATTTCAAATCAGAAATACATTCATAGAACTAAAGTGGAATTAATGTCAAAGTAAATTCTGATGACATAATCTAACGCAACCCATGACATGTCTGTTAGACTTTAGTGTTAGGAATAAAGCCATCACATGCTGTAAAGTCAGTCAAGTATTTCAAACAAGCATATTGAAACCGGCATATAAAAATTCTAAAAAGGGCAAAAATAAATAGGGCAAAAATAAATAGTATGAAAGTAGGTCATCACTGAACTACCTGAGGGTATAATGAGCAACAATTATAATTTAAAGGGGTATGAGCAGAGTGTTTTTTAACATCAACAACATTTTCCTAATTACAGATTAACATTCTATAAAGTGGTATCCCAGAAGATGTGGGTGTATGTTCATTTAATTGTTGATGATCAGATAATGGCCACTTTACCACATTTGTGATGGTTTATGTCTACAAGTGGCATTATGACCAAAGTGCAGACTGCATTAGTCTCTTAATGACAGATTTAATTCAATCTTTTTATTACAGGATTACCACTGCGATCTATAAATACCTATTTAGATATACATGTATATGACATAGATTTATGTTATCATCATGCTAACCGGTAATTTCACTCATAGTTTCTTAATGGCTAATGTAATAGAATACCTTTATTATTATACAATAAATACAATAAGTGTTAATAAATCATATATTTTTCATCATTTACAACATAAACAATGTAAACATTAGTACATACCTTACTAAGATTATAAAAAGTTTTCATACAAAAATGTAATGATCGTGCAATGATAAAACACTTAACACTTCCAACTGTGAAGTTATGATGAATTATCTCCCCTTTTACACATGAAGTATTCACACACTCAAACATTTAAGTTCACAAACTCATTATGTGCATGAAGAGCATACCAGTACTTATACATTTTTTTCCATTTTAGGGTTTTGATACCTACTAAAACTATTGGGGTACATGTATATAATTCTGACCAATTAAACATGAAATACTAGCATTGAAACATTTACAAAACCTTAAGACTGAAATGCATTGAAGTCATGCATGATTTGTTCTCTGCCGTCAGGGGCCTGTGATCTAAACTCCATTTATACTGCTGTAATGGAAATTTAGGAGATATAGGAATCACTGCCTGTCTGTCTGTCCAAATATTGTGTATACTCCATCTTCTACATCTAAGGATGGATTTTGATCAAATTTGGCAACAACTTATACCAACATGAAAAAATGCACCACATACGAAAATATGTTACCAAAAATAATTCAGCAATGCTCGGGGATGAGGGATGTTTGTCTCAAATGACTGCTTTAGTTGAAATTGAATTGATTGTTCATTATAGAGGTTATGTAAAGGACTGATCGCCAGCATTTTTAGACTTCCTTATAAGTACATGTATTTTCCTTGACATAAGAATTTTTGTCAATCAAATTGTGAATAAATTTACAATTTGTAAATTGCCCAGCATCCATTAATATACATTTTTTATTCATTCAGAAACATTTTATATAGCAAATGCTCATGTATATAAATATTCATCTTTTACTTGGCTGATTACTAGGTTATTCTCTCATGCAAGAAAGAGCAATTTCAACAAAATTTCATGTCTTGCAATTGTTTGGATCCATCAAAACTACCACAGTACCTAACCAATTTTGTTTTAAATTTATTCAACAGCCAGTGCACATGCAAGTTTTTGATATTTAAATTAAATAATTCCAAAAATTATGTAAATTATCTTGTTGCACCATAAAAAAGAGAAAAGAAATTTTTCTTTTTCATATTTTCTAATTTCATTTGTACTCACAATTACATGTAACAGCACACTATTAAAGACAAATGATAATACTAATATCAAAATTTAGTTTTAATGCATCACAAGAAATAGAAGAATTAGAGAAATTTCCACTAGTTCAACTACAATGAACTTATCTTCTAAAGGACACAACCTACCTTCATGAAGTAGATAAACTAAAATAACATTATCATTATTACTTGTATCAAAATGATCTGATAAAAATGAAAAATCCAGACTGATATTAAAGTAAACCTGATGACGATGAAATACCACAATTCATGTTCAAAATGGCCCGAGAAAGATGGTAAAGATTATCAAAATGTTGCTTAGTTATTTTAAATTGAAAACAATTAACTTTTTTAAATATCTAGTCAGACTATTTCACAAATTATCCACACTATTTATATGGAAATTATCATTTAACGGATCAAATTTGGTTGTTGGAAAAATATACTCTAAAAGTTATCAGTGCTAAACTTTTAGTGGCAAGTACACTGTAAAATGTAGTAATACAAATATCCCCCATACATGTATACATGTGAAATCCATGTTAATTTGCCAAAATTTGTTTCTAAATCAATTACTGGACAAAATCTCCTATCACAATTAATCAGGTGACTATTACGATTTCAAAATTGGGACTGAAAAGTTTGAACTCGCTCATACTGATTTAAAGACAATTACAATAAATAGAGGAATGATTATTTACCAAATATAAATGTAAAATGATTGAGATCACTTCCATGCTCTTGTTAAAGCCTTACGTCCAGCCAGTTTCTGTGATATAAAACTGACAGCAAACATACCACCTAATACTAAACTAATAAAGTAATAATCAAAATCTTCTTTTAAAACATCAAACATTTTAGATGGAGTCACTCGGGTAAAAAACAAATCTGAAATAAAAGAAGATAAAAGTTACTAGTTTGCATTCACTTCAGTTCAATTGTTGTTTTAATACAAAAACATTAAATAAAGCAAAAATACCACCATCTTATGTTTACACACTGTATATCTAAGTAATATACCTATATATATATTCAATATACAGTTTCCAAGTAATCTGCATTCTGAGGATGAAGATCATATTGACTAAATAATCAAATGGGTACAAAATGGCAAAAAAATTAGTTTAAACTTTTATACAATACATATATTTGATCAAAGCAAATACAAAGTATGAACTAAGGATAATTCCTTTTAGTCACTTCAGCATTGTACCCACTGTTTTCTGTTTGAACTCCTAAAACAAAAGAATTCTATCAAGAGGAAGTAAATACATGTACCAGAGTAGAAAGGAATCAAACATTAGAGGATGTTTTGCTGACTTCACTTTTGAGCAGTATGATTATTGTAAATACAAAGGACTTCTGATTTATCTTAATACTGTTACAAAAAATTATATATCAAAATGAATAGCTAACAATATAGCGGCAGCAGTTGGAATTACATGTAGATGATCAGCTACATGTATGTACATGTAGGTAGATTGCTTTATATTTGCAAAACATGAAAATATCTAATTCAGAGGAATCTTATGATCAATAGAACATGTAAAATCATAAACAAAACAGAATGACAAACCCTTCACAAAAGTATACATAATAATTGAGAAACAGGATATACCCGGTAAATAATGTACAAGAAAGAACCAAAAACAATCACTTACATGTAATATGAATTGGAGTCAATGCCTTTTTAGAGTCCTTTAATATTCTTTTACTTACATTAAGACAGTCAACTCTAGGACAGTGAAAAAACCCAAAAAACCAGAAAGCCCAGAGAAAACAACCGACTATCAGTAAGCTATAAAAATTCTCTATCTGCCCCAGGTGGGGTTCGATCTTAAGACAAGGAAGTGCTGAGATCAAAAAGCCAGTATTTTAGACTAATTGGTCACCAAGATCCCCAATTTTAAATGGAGTACAAAAATAATTTTCATGTTTTATCTATTCCTACATACCTAGACCATATGATAGTACAAGTGATGTAGACTCTAAACCAGCAGGACTTGTTTGTATATCTCTTACATTATACACACTCTGATTATAATTTATCACGGCTTCTGTACTGACTGGTAACTCTGGAATGTAGGGAATTGTACCTTCTTCCCTGAAAATACAGATTTATTATAACCATCATGTATAAAACAGTAGAACATAATTTAATTAACCATATTTATAGTGATGTTATGAAAGAAGATTTAAGGCTGATTCATAATAATTAGTCTTTGAATGGAACAATATTCTTAAAATTCCCATTTTTCCAGTTATATTTCTTCTATTTTACATGTTAGAAGTGTTTGAGACTGATAAGCACTAATTAGCTTTTTAACTTTGGAAAGATATTCCTAAAATTCCCATTATCTTCCTATATTTCATTTATTACACATGTAAAGGGGAGTGTTGTGTGTTAGCAAGACACTTTCCGAGTATGGTTTAATCAGTTCCGCAGGAATGCATAAGTAAATGGTGTAACTTACTGACATTTTTTTCTTACTGGCTGTAAAAATATTTCTGGTGTTTTCTTTAACACAAATGAGTTATGTCTGTTGTAGGAGACTTATGAAACTAGAATTGTTCTTGAAGGAAAGGGGAGATAATCACACTTAGACCATACAAGTAAATGCAACCTGTTAGAGTAATGATGTTTTAATTTAAAAAAAAAAAAAAACAAAAAAAAACAAGAGAGTCTCAAACTATATACATGTACATGTATTTAGTTAAAAATTTATTTTTTCAAATTGAAAATGATAAGTTGTACATCTTGAGAATTTTTTTTATCAAAGTCCAATATACTTTATTTAATATGAATTTAACTGTTTTAATTGTTTTTATACACTTACATTGTCTCCTGGGTTGGTATTATCGGTCTTCTTGGATCTAGTAAAGCTTTGGGTAATGAAAGTAAGCCACCTAACTTTAATGCAACTGAAAAATGATAGAAATATTATGTCGTTAACTACTGAAGACTGTTTTAAAGAAGTTTACCAAAAAATACATTACTCAAACAATTCTAGTCCCTCCACCAGAGAAAGGAAAACTAACAACACTTTACATTGACCATTGAAAGAGGAAATACAAAGGATACAGTGTATCAGGATATAAAAATATTTTTAGCTTGAAATCTTAATCCCTCTTTCTTTCAGGCTCATTACTCTTGAGAACAATAAATAACTCCATAGAGACAATATCAAAAATTATTAGACTGGAATGGAACTAAAGCTTGATATGTAACCCATGATGTTACACTCAAATACTACAAAATAGTTCAATATTTGCAAGCTTTTGGGAGAAAAAATGCATGTAAAACTGTAATAAGGAAGAAATTTTACAAGTCTATGGCCCAAAATTTCCTATAAAAAAATCTAGATGATTGTTTATGTGTTCTGGCTTGTTCATCATGTGTAGACAGAATATAGAAGTGTGTGTGTGTGTGTGTGTGTGTGTGTGTTTGTGTGTGTGTGTGTGTGTGTATCATGTGGAGTATACAAGCATTAGGCATTACTTAATTTTCTAAGATTATTTATTATGTTCAAATAATTGTTTAATAAATACATGTACATTCTAGTCAGAAAGTTGTTCATTGTGACATATACATGTACATTCTAGTCAGAAAGTTGTTCATTGTGACATATACATGTACATTCTAGTCAGAAAGATGTTCATTGTGACATATACATGTACATTCTAGTCAGAAAGTTGTTCATTGTGACATATACATGTACATTCTAGTCAGAAAGTTGTTCATTGTGACATATACATGTACATTGCATTTGCAAAAATTAGCTGCTTAGATTAACTGTACTGCTACATGTGATAAGTGAATATCTATAAGAGAAATTTTCTATTTTGACTTACAGATAATGTTTTTACTTGTAATTCCTTTTTCTGTAATTGTTGTTGCCATGGTTGATATAGCAAGGGGCATTATATAGGACTGTCTTAATACAAGAGGCTCCCTTGGGGCACTGAATGAGGAGAATGCTGTAGCATTACTCTGATCTTTCCCCTCAAATAGTTCCAAAACAGCTATTTCATATCTTCTACTTTTCTGGTTAAAATAATTATACTGCAATGAAAAATAAGAAAAGAATTTAAATTCAAAGTTGTTGCTTAAAAAAAATAAAATGAAATGAAATGTGTCAGAATCACACAAATGCTCCACCTGCAGACATTTACCTGAATTTTTTTTATTTCCAAGGGTTGTAACTCTCAAGAAATTTGGTCCATTAACAAAAATCTTGAATTTAAACTGTATTTTTCCATAATAAAGAAACATATTAAATTTCATTTTAAGATTTCAATTAATGGGAGAAAAAGTTTACAAAACTAATAATAAAAGAATATTCTGAACGGTAGCATAAACTTTGAATTTTCATTTCTAAAATAGATGCAACATTCACTTACAGACACTCCTATCCGAGTCGAGATGAATTGAGTATTGGTGTTTTACACCCCATTCAAACTCATTCATTTATATTGGGCAGTAACTAATGGTGATAGTGAGAGGTCAGAATCAAAACTTGAAAATGGATAGTTACTTATCTTATTAGTTCCAACACTTTACATCAGGGTTTAACAGTGGTACCTTGCATAATGTGAAAGCTATTCAGGTTTTATAAGGTTACACAAACTATGGTACTTTGTACATGTACATAAATCTTTGACAGGGTACTTTGGGGATTGCAACCTGCTAAACCTGTAGCATGTATTCGTCACTAGTTTATTCTTTTTGAAATGTGATTTCAGTTTTTGTTTACTGTAATGTAAGACAATGTATTTTATCTGCAATGTTGCTTCTCTTCGACAGCTAAACATCACTTTTGTTTATGTATCCTGGAAGATTTAAAACAAAGTGTCATGTACCCTGACAAGTTAACTGATTTCTATGTGAAAAATTTCTTTGAAGGGAGATAACTTATAATGCCATATAAATATGTCTTACCACGACCCAGTTTTCTGAATGTATAACATTCACTGGACCTTTGGATCTTTTGTGACTACAGTGAAATACCATATGTCCTGTGACAGAATCAATCAAATAAATGCTGATAAAATTTCCTGGCCCTATGAAAAAAGAAATATAACAGTGTTTATAAAAAAAAAAAATCATTAGACATTTTTAATATAGAATCTAATGGACCAACAGTCAAACTTGAAACATTGATATTTAAGGCACGGTGCTAAATCAATATGAACAAAAAGGAATTGATGCCTGTTGACATAAATTAGTAAATCTTTCTGTTATTTCTTTATAATTTCAAATATTTTATCTATTTTTAGTTGTTTCCGTTTTGTTTGAGTAGCCATAATGTGTTCTTTATATAAATTTGAAAATATGTGTTCTTTATATAAATTTGAAAATAAAGACAAACAACTTATAGTGATTAATTGTTCACAATTATATTTTCATTAATATCCCGAAAGAAGACAGCTGTTGCACTACAAACATGTGTTTATGTGTTTACAAACATGTATAGTGATTGCCCTACACCAGTCCTTTTTCATTTTTTTTACACATTTTTTTTTCCACAATGATTCTAATATTTTAAAAGAAAATACTGTAAAGCTTTAATAAACTATTTTTGTCTAAAAAAATATTTGTGGGGAACTAAATTTCATTATATTTGTGGGTTAGAGAAAACCATGTAAATGTGATGTCAATGAATAGTTTCAATTATTAGACCCCAATGGGATTTACTGTTATTACTTAATTCCACATTTCTTCTATAATTTTTTTTTTAAATTGCAAAACCACAAAATTTAAGCCAAACATTATTAATAAATCTTTAGTTATTGTTTGTTTACAGAGGTTCCATTATGATTATAAAGTAGCAACAAGATATCATATGAAAGGTATGCATTGGCATCTATGCTTTCAATCTGTCCAGCAGCATTCTGTTTCTTCAATTTTTTTAATCTATTCTTGTTTAAAAGAATAAACAGCCTACTGGTAAAAACAACAATTGAAGATTGTGTCAAAATACATCATGTAGAATGACAAGGACTTTTTAAAAACAAGCATGCCATATATTATACAACATTTTTTTTTAAATTACAAACCTTTTTGTGAAGATGATGTTGTATCTTCTCCCTCTGTAACTACGACAATCAGATTTGGATTTAGATATTTATATAAAACACTACGATCACCAAGAACTCTTCCTTGAGAATGAACATGTTCTGTTTAAAATGATATAAAATAAAACAGTTTTATATATATATATATATATATATATATATATATATATATATATATATATATTTATAAATATATACGTGTGTGTGTGTGTGTGTGTGTGTGTGTTATAAAATATATTTTTCCTTTTATCTAAATGACAAATGAGGGTGCAAATTAACCTGATGAATATATCCAAACATTGCTCAATGAAGGTTATTTGTTTAACTACACCTAAAGTGAAAATGAACATCATTTTGAAATCCATTATTAGTAAATATCTTTTCTATATGAGAAGTGTTGTAAAGATATCAAAGCTACCTGTTTTGAAGGTCTTGTCAGATCTAAGAGGGGTACAACCCCTTCAAATTTCACTTGTGCCAGCACTTTTTCAACTGAGCTATCTACATTATACTCACCAACAGCTCTTTTGCCATAAATACCAGTGATTGTTTGTTGTTTTTTCTGCAGATTAACAGTCCAGACTTTGTTTGAAACTAGCTCCTGAAAAAATAAAATTTGAAATGTATCATGATATTAAAAGTGCCTAAACTGTATATGAATAAACTGTATGTAGGAGATTCTTTTGAAAGTGTTTAAAGCTGCAATAAAAAGAAAAAGAAACACATTTCCAACATTAATATTAAAGTATACATAACATGTTATAATAATAATGCATGTAATAAAAATAATAATAATGATAATACATGTAATAATAATAAAAATAGAGAAAACCAATTATTATGGGAATGAATGTCATAATCTCACATGAAACAAGTGCCATCTCAAAGTACCATGTTAAATGATAGAGAGAAAAAAATCCCAAGCCAGGACACAAGGTAAGTCAAATTTAGCCAAAAAATTATTTTGACTTCAGGGGTGTTAAATATAATTTGTAACTGATATTTAAAATACTTACTTTATTTTTTGATTCAGTTTTAAATCCAGTTATAATTCCAGTTGAAATGTCAGCTACAAACATAAAGATGGATGATGTATCTTCTTCTATGACCTTTCTAAAACTCTCTGGGAAGGTATACATCTAAAAATAGATTTTTATAGAAAAATGATGCTAGTATAATATGTAAAACATGTATCATAAATTGAAAGTTTAGTAAGATTTGGTTGTACGTAGTTTTATAATGCTGTGGCAAATTTTGGTCAAGTTATTTGTATGAAAATGGTAGTGTTTGTGAGTATTACAGATCACAGTGCCTCTCACTATCTAGGTTCTAGGGGTGGTGGTGGTGGTGGAATCCAAGTGTAAGAAAGTCTAACTGACTGCATCAAATGAATGAAAAATTCTTGACTGGGCAAAAAACACCATTACTAAATTAAATACAATAGAAATTTTTTTTTTAAAAAAGCTTTTGTTGGAATTCCTTAATATTCCTTAATTAAAGCTGGTGCATGACATGAAGAGGATAAAATATTAAATGGTTAACTGAGTGTCAGTATAATGAAATATGGAAGAATGGCATACTGACTCTGTGAGCTAGCATTTTAAAGTCACATTTAGTGCATGCTAGTAAAGGCAGACCATAATATACTTGAAATGACTTGAAGAGTTTGTAAGAGGAAGAAGGATACATTTATTTATTCCTCACAAAATAATGCCCCAGTTGGAGTTTAAACTGGTCCTATCGCATGATACATGTAAATTAGTGCTTTAACATCAGGTAGTCTCTAATTATATCTACTATGTACACCATGATTAATTCTGCTATGTACACATACTAACTATAAAATACTATTTTTATTGAATCAGTCTAAAAATTTCTTCATCTTGAATCTTGTTTTTATTTATTTTATTTATCATACTGTCTGTCTGTCTGTCTGACCTTTTGCTAGTACACATTTTCACATTTTTATTACATATGACTGATTGATGGAGTAATAGTTTTTTAACACCCCATCAAGATTCTTTTAATTATATTGAGGCAGTCAGTTCAAGAACATTGGAGAAAATTGGAAAGCCCAGAGAAAACCACAAACCTTAGGTAAGCAAATATAGAACATAAGATATTTACAAAGTAGTGATTTTTACCTTGAAATTTTCATCCAACAATATAATGCCTTTTAGGAAATTTTCATCCATCTTACCAAGCATCGAGACTTGCAACACATTATAGTTCAATTTTATTCCTGTAGGTGGCATTCCTTTGATTGGTTTACCAGTAATTGGATTAAAAGAAAATATATGACCTTCACCTGTCCTCTAGAAAACAAAATTAGACAACTGTAATTTATTTTAAAACTATATTTTAAAAAAGATGAAAATTTTGTAGAATATATCACAAATAAATCTATATTAACGATTCTTCAGATTTCTTCACATGATCAGCATAATTTGACACTTTTATTAACTTGCCTGTTGTCTTCATTGGAACCATGTCAAAAAATGAAACAAAGTAAATTATCTCATTACTTTATCACAAATTTATCTCCTTACCTTATCACAAAAACGAATTATTTTCTAGTATTAAACTCTAGGGACAATTTTCATTTGAATTTAAAAAAATCCGAGATCTAGAGGCAGTTTTCATATGAAGCAAACAAAATTCAACAATCTCAGAGGCAGTTTTTTATATGTAAAGAATTTTCGGACAGTTTTCATTTGAAGTAAATAATTCTAACATCTCAGAGATTAAATAATTGAACAAATTAGCAAACCTTGTTTCTACCAAGCACAGTGCACTGTGGTGGATTAGGAAAATGGGCTGTGGTTCTTTGAACGAACAAAAACAGTTTTTCTTTGCCATATCTTTTAAAGGGAGACAACTCTGGTAAAAATAACTGCCATTCTGGTCTACCATTAGTACTTTTAATTCCAAAAATCTGAAATAGTTAAAAAAAAAACAACAACTATATAAACAAGTTATATCCATAATCTTTACTTTTTATTTAATATACATGTATATACTATGTAATAATTTTTCTTTGTTAAAATATGTCACCTGCTACAAGTAAAGTGAAGAATAATGTATTGTATGATACTGTATGAGCTTTCAATTTGATTAGTGAGGGGTTAATATATGCTAAGCCATGCTTTGCTCAAATATAAAAATCAATTTGGTATTATTGGTCTAAATTATCCACTTTTGCCAATTAAGATTCCAGCTCCTTCTCTTTTTTCTTTGTTTAAAATTAACCCAAAATTCAACCTATAAAATGGAGCTTCCAATTTAATATGAAGTAAATACTTTGAAACAGTTGATCTATCAAAGTGACAATTACATGTTAATATAAAATTAAGGTCTTCTATATCTACATGTATGTTATAATAACCTTCCCAGTGGCTGTGATTTTGATAATCATTGTGTTAAAATTAAATTGATCTCTGGTCAGTTCTTTATTGATTAAAAACAAACCTTTCCAGCTGCTGTAACTAAGATGATCATTTTATTCAAATTAAATTCATCTCTGGTCAGTTCCTCTTCATCTTCCTCTTCATCATCCATTGTATCAGAATCCAAAACATGATGATGACGATGACCTTGTAATTTGTGCACCTGTTGTATGATAAATGTCTGAAAGTATACAAATAAATTGTTAATGTTTTTTTCTGGTTTGTTATTTTTCCATAATGTACTCGAAATACCAGCATATGGTATTGTTAAAAACAGGTTAGTAAAGCAAACAGTTTTACATTTGTCTTACTAACATTAAATAGTATGTAAAACATGGAAATAAATAAGTCACCTTTAGTTTGGAAAGCTTTGCAAGAAACTGTCCCCCCCCCCCCCTCATACAAAAAAAGGTTTAGAATATATTGTTTTTATTTTGCTCTGAATGTGTATTTAAAGAAATACTTCAAGCTTCATGACAAGTTTGTTGAAGTATTTTTTCTTGTTTACATAAAAATTAAAACAAAGAAAAATCACTATAATGTTACCTTGAGTTGGGAAAACTGTGTACTAAATCTTTTGATAAACATAGTAGCTATATCATCTGAAAATAAACACAATATACAATGAAAAAGCTAAGTGACACTAAACACAAGGAGTGAAGTAGAGTGGAGTAAAGATACTTAACAACTAAGTAAAAGACTCTTTCACTTATATTTAGATGGTCAGTTCTGAGTTGATGGAGAAAACCAGAGTACCCAAAGAAAACTACCTAACCTAAGTTGGTGCTTTAGACAACTTGGACACAAAGGCCCCTGTGACAGAATAAGCATTATGATTTTTAACTGTGAGCTTTAGACCACTCTGTCACAAAGGCCCCTGTGAGGAGAAAGGTACTGTGATCTCCAAGTTTGAGCTTTAGACCATTAGGTCACAAAGACCCTGTGAGGGGAAAAGCACTGTGATCTGTAAGTTTCAGCTTTAGACCATTAGGTCACACAGACCCCTGAGGCAGAATAAGCATTGTGATCTTTAAGTGTGTGCTTTAGACAATTTGGCCACAAAGGCCCCTAACTAGCACAAGGATGGGTAATAAACATACTGGTTATAAGCACACACACACTATAAACTCTTCAATCTAAACACTCAAGTATTTATCATTGTTTTCATTTATAAAAATAACCCTGGGATGTAATGGTTATTGGAGCAAACTTCTGACTCAGAAGGGACTTAAACCTACAATTTGACAGTTTTAAGTCTGCATTTGTATTCAACTTGTCATGTGTGTGCTTCCATATAAAATTCTCATCAATATTAAAAATTATTATAACATTATATATCATCCTATGAACATAATGAACAGGTTACAACAAACTCATTTTTTCCATTTTTTTCCATTTAAAACAATAAAAATTTTATACACTGGAGACCTCACACATCAACCCAATTTGAAAATCAGAAATTCAATTTCTGCTATATACATATACAAGTATTTAAAATGTATTGTACATATTTAAAAAAATTAGACCATTCTGCCAGCCAAAAACTTGTAATTGTTTCATCAGGTCATTCACAAAACAAACTATGGGGGATACCATATTGGGTGTATCTGTGTCACTACATAATAATAGCTAAAATCTATACTAACATTACTACCGGCTAAAAGAAATGTAAATACAGCCTACTCTATGAAAAAAAACACTGTTTTTACAGCAGAACTTAACATATACATGTAGATAATACACTAGATCAAAATTAAAGTGAGGATTTTTCAAATGGGTATAACATCAAACCACAATGTTTTCAGTATTCCTACCTTTATGAGATCCAAATTCATCTTCAAACTTGGCCTGGTTTTCTGACACAGGTAAATCAATCATATCAGCTGACATCACATAAGCTAAGGCCTCTTCTCTGTGCCATGCCACTTTACCTGTTGAAATAATATATTTTTTTAAAATTCTTTAGACATTTTTAATGTGAAAAAGAGGTTTTATATCCTTGTTAACACAGTTAATATCATTTCATGAATTAATCATCAGTGTGTGTGTGTGTGTATGTGTGTGTGTGTATGTGTGTGTGTCTGTGTGCGTGCACGCACATGCATTGCAATTAGAATAAAGTAAGTTTATTTTGAAACATCGCCTGTTGAAATTCAAATGAACTGACATGTTCTAGCCCCATAGCCATACAAAACATCAAACATGTACAACAGATTGTTAGTCAACATTTATGTTTGAAAATATTATCTCTATCTAATAAATAATAATGAATTTTGTATTTCTATTTAGGACATTTCATTCTCTATAACTTTTTTGTTTTTAAATTTCAGAATTTCAATTTTCAAGACTCTCTGACCATTGATAAGCATGGGAGCCTGAACATTCAATTGTATATGGATTTTGATAGCTCAGTCCCCCCCCCCCCCCCCCCACACACACACACCCATGGCTTGAATATTGGGCTTAAGTTCCCTAGACTTTGAGCCATCAAAGTTCTACTGTATCTCTCCACTGTTTCTCCCATACACTCCTTTATAACTAATCATCAATGACTATTACAATCAGTATATCTCCACTTCATTCTTTTATATGAAACCATTAATGTTATTATAATGTCTATATCTCCTCTTGACTCATTCATCCCGGTGAGACAGAATTACCTGTATCATGCCTATAACATCATACCTGCTTTATGTACCAGTTGTAATGAGAAATCTTCTGATTTTATCATCATTTTATAAATAAATCTGCCCTCTTTCTTTTTGGAAAAAACTTCAATCTAGTAAATAAAATAAAACAAATGATGTTTTCTAAAACTATTCAGGAAAATAAAGTGTCAATTAAAAGAAGTGGAGTAAAGTAATTAAGCTTTACGCCCCAGTCAAGATTCTTTCACTATTACTAAAGCAGACAACTCTAAAATGGTTGAGGAAACCAGAATACCCTGAGAAAACCACTAACCTTCAAACTGACTAATAAGTTTGGCACACTAGGATTTGCTACAGTACAATTCCAACTTAGGAGGTGAGAGGCACTGTAACATCTAAGTGGTGCTTTGGCCCGTTTTACCTACCAGCAAGTCAAATTTTTCACTTAAATCAAGATGTCATCAGCTTCAAAAATGCAAAGATATCTTTTCATCAAATATGAACTAGTTTTGTATATACATCTTAAAAAATCTGAAATGGCTATTTATGTTTTTTTTTTACTTATACCAAAGGCAGCCATGTTTGACAGTTTTTTAAAATCTTCTTAAATTATCACCTTCCTCTATGTTCTATAAAAAAGATAAAATTTTGAAGATGAACCCACAAACAGATATAACCACTACAGTAGCTCAGCTGGTAGAGTGCTCGCTTCGTATGTGGAAGGTCCAGGGTTTGAACCCCAGCCAGGTCTGACCATGAAAATTGGTAGTGACTGTTCTTTCACCAAACACTTGGCATTTAAAAATGAAAGTCACAAGGTCCTTCGCATGATACCTTAAAAACTGATGTCCTGTGTCACAACAGGCATGGCACTTGAGGAACCCTCCCTACATATTGCCCTAAGCACTCTGCAAAAGTCAAAAGTTTTGCCAATTCACCTACTGCTGGTGACATCTCGATGTAAGTGAAATATTTCTGATTGGAATGTAAAACCCCATCAAATAAATCAATCAATAATTAACAGATACACACACACAGATGCATGCTTTGCAATGTCATAAGCTCATCTGGCTACAGCTAATTAAACAACAAACTATAGCTATGTGTAGAACTGATAACAAAATAAATCTACATGTACATCTCACCTTAAGAGGATATCCATGATGAGCAGGGAAGTTTATTTTCTGTGAAAGTTCAGCTATTTCTCCACCAGACTCCAAGTCATATCCTGTCAATGTGGCTTCCTACAGAGAAATCAATAAATTTTGTGTAACATAATAAAGTTTACTAACGAAGCACTTGTTTCCTGCAAGCAAATGTTTGTTCCATATTTTAAAAAATTCTGACTACGGATAAAAACTACATTAAAATTTTTATCACTTAACTGCTTGCTCTTTTAAGTATTTGGAAATGAGAATCTGATCATTAACTAGATCAACAAGATCAGCCAAATTTACATGTACCTTGCATTTAGATTTTAACATTGGTAAAATTAACTATGTATCAAGCATATACCTTGAATTGAATATTATGTAAATGCATAGATGGGCAGACAAGCTATGTTGTTAATTTTCACCAAAGACAATTTCTGAATGCAAGAGAAATTTCCAACTTTGATAACTTTTGTGAAATGTATTGTTTTTTTCTGTCTTCTGCTTGCTCTGGCATTTACCAAATGTGAGCATTCTGCTTTTTTTTATTTTTATATAAATAACTTACATCCTGTGCAGACTTATGTAGAGCTAACAATATCTTACTATCTGAGTTGTCAACTTCGGCTATCTGGACTGCTGTTACCTAAAACAATACAACAATAATTGCATTAAACATTTTTTGCAGACTGTATGCTACTTTGTTATTACTTCATTTTTTCAATCTCCTTCACATTTAACCATTCAATAGGTAAATTTTGTTCTTGAATTTTAAAACTTCAGAACATTCTTATTTACTCACATTTTGCTGACAAACAAATCATTCCACTTTTGTATCCATTCCATTCTCGGTATGAATATTTATTTACAATAACCACCACACTTCAGGTTTGTGAGTTTCTGTAGTGATAAAAATCTTCAGTCATGTTTAACTTGGCAATAACTCAACCTACCTACTCATCCATGTGGAGGACAAAAAATAGCAGATCATGAAAGCTACATGTATATGGACAGTTCAAGTTTAAAAAACATTGAGGTTTTAATACAAAGCTGAGAATTAAAAAACATTGAGGTTTTAATACATGCTGAGAAGCTACTAACTGCAGTTCATTTATAATGTTATGGAAACTATGTTCTATTTATCAAATTTTAGGTAAGAAAAAAAATTTGGTTCGAGTTAAAAACATCATATTCTTTTAATTCATGGGAACTAAAAACCTTTCGAATTATCCAAAAATTCCAGATATCTGTGTTTGAGATAACCTGACTTATTTTGGTTAAATAAAGAGTAACTAATTCTGGACTTTTACAAAAAGCATGACTTATCCAGAAATCAGAGTTAACTGTGCATGTAAATGCAGTTCAAACAGTATTATTTTTTATTCAAAAAAGAAAGGCAAGGCAACTACCGCCATAACCAAAGAAGACTAATGACCAGTATAGATATATATATATATATATATATATATATATATATATATATATATATATATATATAAAATGCTGTATTTACTTTTGGTAGATTTTTCAACAACTGGACTCCTTTACTTGACACTTTCAAAACTACTGAATTATAATTGGACATTCTGACCATTACATAAGCACCAGTGTCTGATACATCTGTGGACAGGACCTGTTCCAATCCCAATATACCACCTGTATCTAAACCAACATCCTGTAAATAGAAATAAATATACATGTAAAATTATCAGAATATATATATATATATATATATATATATATATATATATATATATATATATATATATATATATATATATATCAGGGCTCCGGAAAACTTTGACTGGGGTGTCGGACATTTTTTCAAAGCAACCATACCACCGATGCTGTGTGAAGCAAAACAAAAAACCAAAAAAAAAAAAAAAAACCAAAAAAAAAAAACGTACCACCGATATATTGTTATTGACAATGGTTTTTAATTCTTAATACCAAATAGATTTCAAAAAGGATTTAATTACTATATAGAGGTTATTTAGGTACATGTGGTCAGGCTCATGTGTCCGCGTAGTGTTGATTTTGTACTGTCGGCATTGACGACACAAGGTTTGATGGCCATCTTTGTTTATTGACAATCATTTTTGTTTTTCCGAAGTTACACAAACTTTACTGAACCTCTTTTCGAGACCTCTTTGATTGTATTTAGACTTTTTAAAACTTATTTATAACTAAACAGTTTGCCATATATATATATATATATATATATAATCTCTTATGGCTGTTCAATGCAAAATGCCCTGACTAGGGTTGTCTAAATTGATAATGAGGAAAGACAATGCCTTGTCTAAGGTTGTCTCAATTGATAATGATGAAAGCAAAAATCCCTACCCAGGGTTGTCCCAATTGATAATGATGAAAGCAAAAACCCCTGCCCAGGTTGTCCAAATTGATAATGATGACAGCAAAATGCCTTGTCTTGGGTTGTCCAAATTAACAGTGATGATAAAAGCAAAATGCCTTGCAAAGGGTTGTCCAAATTGATAATGATGAAAGCAAAATGCCTTAAGAAGAGGTTGTCCAAATTGATAACGATGCAAGCAAAATGCCTAGCCAAGGGGTTGTCCAAATTGATAATGATGAAAGCAAAATGCCTTGCCAAGGGGTTGTCCAAATTGATAATGATGAAAGCAAAATGCCTTGCCAAGGGGTTGTCCAAATTGATAAAGATGAAAGCAAAAAGCCTTGCCAAGGGTTGTCCAAATTGATAATGATGAAAGCAAAATGCCTTGCCAAGGGGTTGTCCAAATTGATAATGATGAAAGCAAAATGCCTTGTCTAGGTTTTGTGATGAATTTTTGTGTCATGGTAATTGTACATGAACATTAATTGTACAACCCTACAAAACAAATGACTGCATTCTCAAGATGTCATGACCAATTTTTGTTATCAAACACTGCAATAGGTAGTGGTGAAAGCAAAATGCCTTGCCAAGGGGTTGTCCAACTTGTTAATGATGAAAGCAAAATGCCTTGCCAAGGGGTTGTCCAAATTGATAACGATGATAGCAAAATGCCTTGCCTAGGCTAGGGTTGTCCAAATTGATAATGATGAAAGCAAAATGCCTGACAAAGGGGTTGTCCAACTTGTTAGTGATGAAAGCAAAATGCCTTGCCAAGGGTTGTCCAAATTGATAATGATGAAAGCAAAATGCCTTACAAAGGGGCTGTCCAACTTGATAATGATGAAAGCAAAATGCCTTGCCTAGGGTTGTCCAAATTGATAATAATGAAAGCAAAATGCCTTACAAGACTTGATAATGATGAAAGCAAAATGCCTTACAAAGGGGTTGTCCAACTTGATGGTAACAAAAGTAAAATGCCTTGCCTAGGGTTGTCCAAATCAATAATGATGAAAGTAAAATGCCTTGTCTAGGTTTTGTGATGAATTTTTGTGTCATGGTCTTTGTACATAAACATTAATTGTACAACCCTAAATAACAAATGACTGCATCCTTCAAGATGCCATAACCAATTTTTGTTATCAAACACTTCAATAGGCATTGCTAATCAGCATTCAGGTTATTGAGTATTTAACTCTTTTTCACTGATTTATCCTTGAAATCTGAGATATTTATCAAATTAAGTTACATTTATATATCAATGTACATGTAAAAATTGTAAAAGCTAAAGTCACTACAAAGACCATCAGTTTTACAGATTTACATTAAGTATTTGGTACCTGTGGATCGCTGGCTTTAAATGATTCACTTGCTGAGATATCTAACAACTGAAATGACTTAGACTGGCTCTCAAAACACATGAAGTAACTATCCTTTATCATCAAACACCTAGAAAAAAATAATATTAATAATTTTAAATTTTTTGTATTCAAACTAGTCTTTTTCTAAAAAAGTCTAAGTTAAAAATACAAAGATGTTTGTCCGTTTCTGAAAATTCACAAGCCAATCAAATAAATATGATCTGAATCATTCTTTATCTAGCAAAAATATAATTCTTGACTGTTCTACCTTGTCTTAAGAGATTACACCAAGAGTTGACTACACTGTCATCCAATAAAACATTTACATGTTTCTATATACATATGTATTGGGATTTTAATATAAAACTTTACATGTAAATGGAGGTAAAAGGTGATTATGTGATGAATATTTTGACATATCATCTGGGTGGAATGGAGTGGAGTAATGGTGTTTTATGCCACAATCAAGATTCTTTCGAGATGGTCATGTCTGGGAAGGTGGAGAAAATGGAATTACACGGAGAAAACCTTCGACCTTCAACAATCAATCTGACAAACAGTAAGAGGCACTCTGATCCGTAAGCCCATGTTTAGACCAATTGGCCATCAAAGGCCCTGACAATTTATTCCGACTATATATACCAGTAAATAATAATTATTATTTTAGTTAGTCCTTATGTTTTCAATGTTTTAAAAAGTCATATTAAAATTTGGATGTTTTTGTCAAAGGATTTTGTCAGACAAAGCATTGGATTTTGTTGAAACTTCATCAGCACTAACTCCAGAAAAAAAACAAAACCACAAATCTATAGATCAAAATTCATTTTAATCCAAACAAACCAGCACATTTAAAACATCATCTTTTGGTAAATTGGAAACAATACCACATATTTTGATGAAAAAACAATATCTCCATCATATCTAAACCATAGCATTTACTTTTAAACAAAATTTAGCTTAATATCCAATTAATATCCCTGATTAATAATTTCTTTTTCATGATATTAAATTAATCTTGATATATCTTACTCAGTGTTTTGTGAGATCCAAGCAGCTGGTACAGACTTTTGTGTTTTCTGAACTCCATCAAAGTTCACGGTAACTACCTTCACATAACCATCACCAGACTTCCCTAGAGCAAATATATTACTGTCTTGTATTGCTAAATGTTTGTAAACAGCCTTTCCTCTGAAATAAATTTATAAAAAAATCTATTTTTAATTAGCTAAACTATTCATCATATCCTTACTTGATACAGAGTTGAGTTTAGTTGAGTAATGGTGTTTTACGACCCAGTCAAGATTCTTTCACTCAATAAATATGCTATGTCATTCCTGACAGTCAAATTTGCATGTTTCTAGTTTCTTTAAAAATCTTTTAAAGACACCTTTCTAACAGACTTTCAAAACACAATTAAAATATTGATAATATTAAAAACTCTCAGACCCCCAAAATTTGACCAGTTTAATTTTGGTAGAATAATGAGCTAGGGGATAAACTGAGACAAGGCAATGAATGAACAATTTAATAAAATATTCTGCATGTCAAAAGAAATTGAACCGTATATATGGCAAGAACCCTCTTAACTTGGCTTAAGATAGAAACAATTTGTAAAATTTTTACCCATCAGGTAGAGACATTTTCCACTTTTCTTTCCCATTGTGTATATCAAAGTCATAAAGACCAGTAGGTGTCAATGCTATCACATCATCTGTCAAAAAAAAAAACCGTTACAAATATAGAGTAATACAAATTAGTAGGTGTCAACACTATCACATCATGTGTCACATACAAATATCAAATCATTGTATATATAATGTCAGAGAGATCAACAGGTGTCCACACTATCACATCATGTGTCACACACAAATATTAAACCATTATATATATAATGTCATACAGATCAATATATCAATAGGTGTCAACACTATCACATCATCTGTCACACACAAATATCAAACCATTGTTTATATAATGTCATAGAGACCAGTAGGTGTCAACACTATCACATCATTTGTCACAAAAATATAGAACCATTGTTTATATTATGTCATACAGATCAACAGGTGTCAAGAATATCACATCATCTGTCACACAAAAATATAGAACCATTGTTTATATTATGTCATACAGATCAACAGGTGTCAATACTATCACATCATCTGTCACACAAAAATATCAAACCATTATAATGTCATAAAGATCAACAAGTGTCAACACTATAACATCACCTGTCACACAAAAATATAAAACATATATATATATATATTTCATACAGATCAACAGGAGTCAACACTATCACATCATCTGTCAGACAAAAATATCAAACAATTGTATATATAATGTCATACAGGTACAATAGGTGTCAACACTATCACATCATCTTTCACACAAAAATTCAAACAATTGTATATATGTCATACAGATTGATGGGTGTTAACATTATCACATCATCTGTCACACAAAAATATAAAACCATTATAATGTCATAGAGATGAACACTATCACATCATCTGTCACACAAAAATATCAAACCGTTACAAATATATTGTCACACTGATCAACGGATGTCAATACTATCACATCATCTGTCACATAAAAATATCAAACCATTATAATGTCATAGAGATCAACAGGTGTCAACACTATCACATCATCTGTCACCCAGAATATCAAACCACTGAATATATAATATCATATATAATGTCATACAGGTACAATAGGTGTCAACACTATCACATCATCTGTCACAGAATAATTCAAAAATTGTATATATGTCATACAGATCAATGGGTGTCAATACTATCACATCATCTGTCACACAAAAATATCAAACCTTTACAAATATAATGTCACATTGATCAATAGGTGTCAATACTATCACATCATCTGTCACACAAATATCAAACCATTATAAAAATAATGTCACACAGATCAATAGGTGTCAAAGCTATCACAACATCTAGCACACACAAATATCAAACCACTATAAATATAATGTTATACACTTCAGTAGATGTCAATACTATCACAACATCTGACACACAAATAACAAACCATTACAAATATAATGTCACACTGATCAATAGGTGTCAATACTATCACAACATCTGTCACACACAAATATCAAACCATTATAAATATAATGTCGCACTGATCAATAGGTGTCAACACTATCACAAAATCTGTCACACACAAATATCAAACCATTACAAATATAATGTCACACTGATAAATAGGTGTCAACACTATCACAAAATCTGTCACACACAAATATCAAACCATTATAAATATTATGTCATACAGATCAGTAGGTATCAATACTATCACAACATCTGGCAAACACAAATATCAAACCATTATAAATATAATGTCATACAGATCAGTAGATGTCAATACTATCACAACATCTGTCACACACAAATATCAAACCACTATAAATATAATGTCACACAGATCAATATATGTCATTACTATCACAACATCTGTCACACACAAACATCAAACAATTATAAATATAATGTCGCACTGATCAATAAGTGTCAATACTATCACAACATCTGTCACACACAAATATCAAACCACTATAAATATAATGTCACACAGATCAATAGGTGTCATTACTATCACAACATCTGTCACACACAAACATCAAACAATTATAAATATAATGTCGCACTGATCAATAAGTGTCAATACTATCACAACATCTGTCACACACAAATATCAAACCAATATAAATATGATGTCGCACTGATCAATATGTGTCAATACTATCACACACAAACATCAAATCATTATAAATATAATGTCGCACTGATCAATAAGTGCCAATACTATCACAACATCTGTCACACACAAATATCAAACCATCATAAACATAATGTCATACAGATCAGTAGATGCCAAAACTATCATATCATCTATCACATAAAACAACATACTATTATATAATGTCATACAGATCAATAGGTGTCAATACTATCACATCATCTGTCACACAAAAATATCAAACCATTATTAATATAATGTCACACAGATCAATAGGTGTCAATGCTATCACAACATCTGTCACACACAAATATAAAACCATTATAAATATAATGTCACACAGATCAATTGGTGTCAATGCTATCACATCTGTCACACACAAATATCAAACCACTATAAATATAACGTCACACAGATCAATAGGTGTCATTACTATCACAACATCTAGCACACACAAATATCAAACCACTTTAAATATAATGTTATAAAGATCAGTAGATGTCAATACTATCACAACATCTGTCACACATAAATATCAAACCATTACAAATATAATGTAGCACTGATCAATAGGTGTCAACACTATCACAAAATCTGTCACACACAAATATCAAACCATTATAAATTTAATGTCATACAGATCAGTAGGTATGATACTATCACAACATCTGTCACACACAAATATCAAACCATTATAAATATAATGTCATACAGATCAGTAGATGTCAATACTATCACAACATCTGGCACACACAAATATCAAACCATTATAAATATAATGTCATACAGATCAATAGGTGTCAATACTATCACAACATCTGGCACACTCAAATATCAAACCATTATAAATATAATGTCATACAGATCAGTAGATGTCAATACTATCACAACATCTGGCACACACAAATATCAAACCATTTTAAATATAATGTCATACAGATCAGTAGATGTCAATACTATCACAACATCTGGCACACACAAATATCAAACCATTATAAATATAATATCATACAGATCAGTAGATGTCAATACTATCACAACATCTGGCACACACAAATATCAAACCATTATAAATATAATATCATACAGATCAGTAGATGTCAATACTATCACAACATCTGTCACACACAAATATCAAACCATTATAAATATAATATCATACAGATCAGTAGATGTCAATACTATCACAACATCTGTCACACACAAATATCAAACCATTATAAATATAATATCATACAGATCAGTAGATGTCAATACTATCACAACATCTGGCACACACAAATATCAAACCATTTTAAATATAATATCATACAGATCAGTTGATGTCAATACTAACACAACATCTGGCACACACAAATATTAAACCATTATAAATATAATGTCACACTGATCAAAAGGTGTCAATACTATCACATCATCTGTCACACAAAGAATATCTGAATATCAACAGTATTTATAAAATGTCATACACATACATGTAAGTGTGTGTCAAACAACCCAATGCTATTTATATATTTGTATACAACACAATAACCTCATAGAATACTTTGAAATCTTCTCCATGATTTTGTTTTATACTATAAATAATGTTATAAATATTTAAACTTTCTCACCTTTACCATGTATCTTGATAGCACCCCTACAAAAAAAGAAAAATTTGTAATTAAATTTGTTTCTAGTAAATGCACACTGTACTGCAAACTATGAAATTGATTTCTTCATTACATGACATTTTTAAGATTTAACCAAAGCTTTTCTGCAGCCCATACACCATTCTGATGGAAAGAAATATACGTATAAAGATATATGTATTACAGACTTCTGGTATGATGTACTACAGACCAAAGGAAATTAACACTATTACTTCACACAGACGGGTGTTCAAAGGATAATGCAATGATAAGCAATAAACTTGATACTTGTTTAACAGATGTCTAATGTCACCTCCTCAGTGGTGTGCCTCAAGAGTGGGAGGTTGTGGATTTAAACACCACCTGGGTCATACAAAAGACTTTAAAATTTCAGATACTGTTTCCTTGTCTGGTTCTCTGCTTTAGGAGGACAGAGTGTCACCTGGTTCAACCAGTGTCAGGATAATGGGCTAGGGAAGAACTGCTTGTTTGTGGCATAATGATCTGGTTAGCTAGCACCTTACCAAAAAAAGTTGCCCTTAGTGTGTGTCAGTACTGGCAGACTATAATACATACTTTACTTTGGAATAAATATATAATATATCTATGTTTTATTTAAAAAAAAAAACAACAACATCTTCACACAGGATAAGGAGAAAAACTGACAATTCTAGTCAAAGATTCAATCCTTCAAGGTGTATACCACATAATTTAAACTATGAACTGCTGAGTAATAACACTACACATGGAGAATCATTTATCAAGAATTAAAACATAAACTTTATTCAAGAATTGATTCATTCATTACTAATTTCTAAAAATAACAGGCCCAAGGACCCTATTGCTCACTTGAAGAAAAAATGCAGTTTTTAACAGAAAGTGAAATGAAAAGACTCCTGCAAAGTTGTCCCTTGTGGAATCCAGCAGCTCAAATATGTACACATTTACTACTTTTTGTTCAGATACTCCAACCAAGTTTATCTCAGATCTGAATATTGTATGCTCATAAAACAGGGTTTTAAAAAAGGTTCATGAGGTTCCTAAACAGTATTCACATTTGAGGCTCTGTGAACAAAGATTTGTGGAAACTACAACAAGTTACAGTAAAAGAACTAATCAATAAATTTACATGTAACACTAATCTATATATACATGTAGATTGTGTACTGTACATACCCATATCCAGCTTCAATGGAAAGAGCTGTCTCCCACATCAGGGTACCAGTCCCAGGGTGCCAGCTTCGTACATATCTACCCCCTCCACAAATGGCAACAAGATCTATAAATAAAAGTTTAAACAAGATAAGTTTTAGAAACATTTTACAATGTATGTACTGTAGTTCAAAATCAGAGGCAATTAGATACACTGTGATGAAAGGATCTTACCACCTGGTAAACCTTTTGCTTTTATAATTAGAGACATATCGGCTTGTAAAGTTATAGAGATACAGATTAAATCTGTAGATATAAATTGACAGAGAGTCAGCACAGACCTTAAACAAGATGCAATCTGATCATTCTTATAAGCAGTAATATAGAAATTAATTAAGAATATCAAATAATAATAATGTCATTGTTTTTCATTTTATATAACAAATAACTGCCATTCTGCTATGGATAATAAACAACATGATGTCTGCAGTGAATGAACACAACATTTTACCTGTGATGTCACAATTGATGAACCCTTCCCATTTCCCATCAACATTACAATTTTCTGATAGCTTTTGTTGAATAAATAATAATTTTTAAGAATTTTTAAAATGCACATTTTTATATTCCGAATAGAGTTCATGGGTGTAGAAAATTATAAGTTTGCAGTGAAATTTTGAAATTATATGTAGTGTGCAGACTTTTTGAAATGAGACTTTAATCAGCAGTTCACTTAGTTCACTCTCAATAAAATGATGACACTAGATAAAGAAATATTTTTTTTTGTAAAATGTGACCACAATCTCAAAAAGCAGGATTTTTGGTAACAATGAATATGGTTTAGGGAGCAAATAAATCTAAATGACAATTTGTTATTTATTAAACAATCAAATTTGGAAATGCTCATTAAAACTTTGCATTATGTTTAATATGTAAATTTTATATTTAAGCAATAACCAAAGAATACTGAAGAATTATTAATATTTACTGGGTTAAATTTTTGTGGTTTTGCCAAAAAAAAAAGTTTGGAGAAAATTTTCTGTATTTGAATTACATGTATGTGAAATAAAAAATCAGATTGGTTAAATCTAATCAAAAACTTTTATTAGTTATAGTATCATGAAGGTTTTAAAAACAGTGTACACTGTATAACTTGAGTGATAAGCTTTGTACTTACAATTTCCTTTATGTTCTATAGCATCAATGGTCCCTCTTTCTCCATCTTCCAGGATAACTCTCCAAACTAAATATAACCAAATATGCACATGTAAATATATAAATATATGTGTGTGTGTGTGTGTGTGTGTGTGTGTGTGTGAGAGAGAGAGAGAGAGAGAGAGAGAGAGAGAGAGAGAGAGAGAGAGAGAGAGAGAGAGAGAGAGAGAGAGAGAGAGAGAGATTTAGATCCATCCATTCCTAACAAGAACAAGATTTGAATCCATGCATTTACTTTCTTTTATAAACTTGATTTGGATCCATTCATTTTTGTCATGAATCAGATTTGGATCCATATCTTAACATTATGAACCAGATTTGGAGCTTTCTATTCTCATCACGAATTAGATTTGGATTCATCTATTCCCATCATGAATCAGATTTAAAACTATCTATTTTTTATCAAGATGAAGATTTTATTCCATCCATTTAGTGTTGGGTAGCTCTTTATAGACTGTTAGTTGTATCAGATCTTAAACTATGTTAGCAGACATGTATCTATGATTTCTCTCATATAAATTTTTCACTACAATGTACATGTGGTACATTATTCTTATCTCAAAAGCAAAATTGCAGCTCTTATAGAACTTTAAAATTTCATGGACTTTTTTTTTAAATAAGATACTTACTAATGGAACCATTAAAGCTATTTATGGAAGCCAAAACATTTTTATCTGTAGATACAATAATTCTTTTACCAAGTCCATAGGATTGGTCAAATATCATGTATTCCACATTCCCAACAAACTGCTGTCTCCTAAAACAAAATTAAACATTCCTATTTGTAGATATAATCATATGTACAAAGCCTATCAGGCAGAGCAAGACTATAGGTATAGGGCAAGTTTTTATTTTCTAGTTCAAGCTGAGACAGTGTCTCACCACCTAGGTTTGAATCACTTAGGTAAATATGTCAATTTGTTTGTTCCACTGTCAAAGTTTAGTTTTTGTCATCATTCTGGTCCCGGCCTTAGATAGAATTTTAAATGCCACTGGACACAGTGCCTAGTTAAAGAAGAAAACCACTCGTCACTTGGAAATTTAACTTGGCACAGTCCACTTCATGAAAAACGAGACTTTCTTCATTTAAGTACTGCTAGAGCTTGTACCAGTAAATGTTTTCTGACTAGCTTCTTAAGCTTTTCAGGAACTTCAGATTTTCCATTTTCAGTAACCAGTAACTTTTGTTTTGAAGTGGCAAGTTTAGAAATGCTTCCACCTGCAACTGGTTTGTCGCCAGGATCAGCGTAGTCTAATCAGTGTCTTCTTTATCAGCTGTTTCATCCTTGTTTGTCTTTAGAAAGTCATACAAAACAGTTTGTTTACTTTTATTTGACATACTTAACGGACCGACAAGTATATAAACACTCGGAACATCGGTTCGATTTTACCTTACACTAAGTAAATTCTGAATGCGAAACAATAGGTTTGCACATGTGATGCAAACGTTTAAATGATTTTGTTGATTGACGCTTGTAACAGAACGGCCGATGTCTAGAAAGGGCCTTGTTACAATTGACCTCCCAATATTTTCCCGACAAACACTATATTATCTGTTGTTTATTAATTGCAACAAGCCCCTTGATGTATATGTCTGATGAATTTAACTCAGCACTGTGACGAGTGGTCATAACAATATCACTCGTCCAAGTACAAATTTCACTCGTCAGGACGAGTGGACGAGTGAATAATCGAAGCCCTGCATCATTCTGGTCAGTGGTTTTCTACAGGAACTCCAATTTTCTCCACCATCCCAGAAATGGCTGCAGTGCAGACGATATTGATAATAACGAACGTAATGAGTCGCGGCGTTCGTTCTATAGATTACTCATATGTGATATATGGAAATCATGTGTTCAACCAGTAGACCATCCATTCATTTCTTTTGAATACCGGAAGTTCATGGAATATTCTCCCCATAGGACAATACGGAAGTAGAATAAAATCTCCTATTATCTCGTCTCCATTACGCGTTAAACAAAATCAAAATCTTTATTTCGTCAATAAGACTGTTAGTTGTGGAAACAATAAACAAAATAAGTCGAAAGTTCTACATAAATGTATTTACAGCATATACTTTCCTCGTAATTTGAAAAATCATTCGATCTCCAGTAGAGCGTTATCAAGTATCCTTGGTAACAAGATCATTAAGCCGAGCAAACCCGTCGTTATTAAAGGAAGAACTTTCGACTTAACATGAAAAAGAAAAGGGTAATAATCTAATAAACACGAGTGACATGCGCAACACCTCTTATTTTTCCCTTCAGTAAAACGGTTATGTCCGAATGTTTACATTTACATGTAAATATCCGATATTTAATGTCCCAATGTCTTGCCCATCAGTTATACCAGATACAATCTTCTGTCACTACGTTCGTCAATAGGCAGTGCCTATATTCATATTATTTCACGTATCAACTATAATATTATATTTTTATCTTGGATTGATGTCATATTCATGAATACCATTTATATTTGAATTTCCACCGACCCCAACACACTTTATGATGGCTGTGCAACAAAAACCCAGAATTTTCAGATACCAATTAAAATTAATTACTTCTCTTCAGTTCTATTTATATTTTCAGTCTAAAGCGAAATGAGGCGGCGCCCCTCCTGACATCAGTTCCATGGTTTTTGAGAAGCATACAGTGAGATAGGTCAGAGTAAATTCAGACTAATTCATGAATGACTCAATAAAGTTATTAAAATGTAAATAGTGTGTGTTAAAATATGTATTAATTTAAAGGACAATTAAGTACAACAAGTCTTGAAAATCTGATAAAGGGGTCGGGGGTGCGGTAGGTATAAAAAGTAAACGGGAGTATACGGGAGTAAACGGGAGAAATAAAAGAAAAGTTAAATGAAATATTTTGCCTACGGTAGGTTCATAAGATGCAGTTTTAAAAAATGAACAAATTAAAAAAAAATTATGACTCTAGGATGATTTTTAACGAATTTATGGCGAAAATATGTTTGCATATGTATGATACTGTTCACCAATACGTGTTAGACAGGAGTAAACGGGAGAAATTATAGAGAAGTTAATTAACATATTTTGTCTACGGTAGGTTTATTGGATGCAGTTCAAAAAAATAAACAAAATTTTAAAAAAATTATGGCTTTAGGTAAGATTTTAAGTATTTTACAGCTAAAATTGTGCGTCCATGTTGTAACTACGTAATGTCAAAGAGAGGTAACTCTTGTAAACTGTGGGTGTCAATTAGCAGACGCGACATGATTATTCTACCGTATAATTATAAATTTATTTTGTTAATCAAATTTTTTATTGCTTTTGTTATTAATATGAGCGTTTTGTTTATAATTAATCAATATTAATGGACAACTAACTTACCTGATAAATGATTTTTTGATGAGCTACGGGTCCCCCAATCCAGTAATCACGAATAAATTAATAATTCCACAACTTTCAATTATATTTTAATTACACACATTTATAAAGAAGTCCATCACTTGAACAAATTACACTCAGTCTAATTTTTTAAAAAAATACCGGTAAAAAATAAAAATTAATTTTAAAGAAACCATATTAAAATTAATTTTAACTGAAGAAACTATATTTCGCACTGTTTTTTAAGAAAAAGAAAAAGATGGTAATTTTACTCATTTGGCTACAAATATAAATTTAATAGTTATGTATACAATCTAAAAAATAAAATTCAGTTTTCGTTGATTTCGGTTTTAAAGGTCACTGTGGTGTATAATACTATTAATAGATATAGATATATACAAGCGTATAAAAAAACTATTTATATTAAAACTCATATTAAAACATCTGTTAGAGAATTAAAACATGTTATCCCGCGAAAAAAAAGTCAATATATAGCCGATCAGAAGGCAGTAAATTTCCACCGCGGTCTGCCGAAAAGAATATTTTCTGCTGCGGTGGAAAGTAAAAAAAATTGTCTACCGCGATATTGATTGAAAACTAAATACATTTAACCCTGGATGTGTTCTTCACCATTTGAAGATGAATAAAGATAAAAAATATAATGTAAATCCCTGTTTTAAGAAGAATCGTAAAAAATTTAAAAAAAAATATAATGTAAATCCCGGTTTTAAGAAGAATCGTAAAAAAAAACGAGAAAAAAGAAATGAAACAACATCTTCACTGATTATATAACTTGACAAGAATTTTTGACTTCTAGCGAAATCCGACAATAAATCACTGTGCACGTGCCCTTACAAGTTAACCTTTGCAAATGTTTTGACAGCTAAAAGACGATGTTTGGGTCAGCAAAAATTAACAGTTTATCATTTCTACGAAAACCGAGAATCTGTCCCGTTTTATTTATTTATTGATTTTATCAATTTATTAGTATTATTACTTTTTTATTGTAAAAAAAAAACCCCGTCCCGGAAAAATCCATTCCCTCTGTTAAATAATGTTGGGACTGAAATGAAGAAGTAGTGATAACCATCATCGGCATTTAAAACGTTTTGAATTATACATTAATTTTATTTTATGTTTCTGGTACATGTATTACAAGATGTATTTCTCTTGCATTTCAATACACCGCACATTACAGTAATGATAAATAAGCGTTTAGCGTATACGCTAACCGCTTAAAATACATTTTTATGATACAGGCTTTTAATATCAATCTTTCTAACTTTATTATTTTCAGTGAAGAGTTTGAATTCAATACAATAAATAAGAAATTTTCAAAAATTAAAATGAGGGGAATGTATTCAGTGAAAAATGATAAATTATTACAACCCCAATTATTCAAAATATTCATACATGACAAGAATAAGCTACTGTGTTGTCATAATGGTTTTGTAATTCCGTCGGACTAATTTTTTTTTTCAATGCTTAAAATGATACATTTGCATCATTTTTTCATCTGACAATACAGATATTTAATTATTTTATTGGAACTTCAAAAACGGTAAATTATTGGGACAGGCATAATACCTAATACTATTACTGGACGAAGTTTTTGGATTATGTACATATGCAGTAATTAATATCCTTTATTATCCGATCAAAACAATCTTTCTGCATATTAGATTATGCTATTATCAATAATAAATTAATTAATAATATATATTCACACAAGTTGTGAGTAATTAATTTTCGCAAATATTGTGATAACGTTAATTTTTGGTCAGTAGGATTAAATCCTGTTATTTTTATTTTTGTACAACAGCCTACATTACCATTTATTAATTTTATAATAATAATTTAATTAACAAAATAAATCGATAAATATACGGTCGAATAATCATGTCGCGTCTGCTAATTGACACCCACAGTTTACAAGAGTTACCTTTCTTTGACATTACGTAGTTACGACATGGACGCACAATTTTAGCTGTAAAGTACTTTAAATCTTACCTAAAGCCATAATTCTTTTTTAATTTTGTTTATTTTTTTTTTTGAACTGCATCCAATGAACTTACCGTAGACAAAATATGTTAATTAACTTCTCTATAATTTCTCCCGTTTACTCCTGTCTAACACGTATTGGTGAACAGTATCATACATATGCAAACATATTTTCGCCATAAATTCGTTAAAAATCATCCTAGAGTCATAATTTTTTTTAATTTGTTCATTTTTTAAAACTGCATCTAATGAACCTACCGTAGGCAAAATATTTCATTTAACTTTTCTTTTATTTCTCCCGTTTACTTTTTATACCTACCCGGGGGGTGGGGTGAAAGGTTTGACTTACGTCTAGGTCTATGATTTATATTCGTATACCCTAAGAATAAGCGAAAATAACAGACAAATGTTTTTTTTAATTACCAGTCAAATTTTCCAATTTGATCTTCATACAGCCCACAAACCAATAAAAATTGGGTAAAGCACACGAGAAAATGTGACTTCTTCATGTTGCAAAGCAGGCACTTTTTCTCCTCACTAATAAAAGAGCAAATGCAAATGTAAACGTACCATACCAAAACCTGACCAACTAGGAGAGTTTTCGTTTCGGTCAATATTTCTATCATATTTGCGAAGACTAGTTGAAATCACCAAAATTTGATAAATATAATGCTGACAGATGTAGTGACACACACATATACATGCTATATATCAGTGCCCAAAAGAAAGAGAAACGCAGGGTAAAATTTAGAGGTAATTTATGGTAAATTATATGAATGGTATTAAATTTTGTTTATTACACTATCATGAAATATCTTTTATGATTTTTTTTCCTGAAAATTTTACTGGATTTTGACCTATACTTTCAGAGTTATTTGAACCAATTGGGTGATGCCCCACAAAACGTAATTTCAAATCGGGGTATAGTTCTCAGTACCGGGCCGCAGATCACGGGCACAGTCCTTATTCAGGGCTCTGTGCATTGAATTCATAAGAGTGTTAATCTTTCTTATGGGGATGTTGTTCCACTCCCCCAACAAGGCATTTATCAGTTGGTCGAGCCGTTGTCACGGGAGCCGGGGGAGGTGGGGGGCGGTCTGACGCCCCATCCCCCTATAGATATTTAATTGGAGACAAATCTGTACTATAGGCTGGTCAGTCAAGCGGCTGAATGTTATGTTAGTCAGAAACTGCCTAAAACTCTCGCAAAATAAGGCCGGGCATTGTCTTGTCAGTGGAAAACGAAATTATGTTGTTGGACTAAGGGAACAGCAACCGGGCGAAAGAGTTTATCCCTATACCTTACGACGGCCAAAGTTCCACCCAACACAACCAACGGTGACTTAACCCCGTGTGATATTCCACCCCAGACCGTAACTGATCCCGGTGACTACCAAGCCTATCCACCAGTCACTAACGCATGCGTCGGCGAAACGTTCCCTACGACGTCGGTATGTACGGCGGCGTAGACCATCCGGACGAAAAAAGGTTAATCGCGACTCGTCGGTGAAAACGTCCTGCATATGTTTCCATTGCCTCAATGGAAATATTCTAAGGCATGTACCACCGACCAAGCCATTCGACGCGCGCGACGCGACGCGGACGAGTGGGAGGCAGACCAACGCATGGACGTCTTCATTGCAGACCCGCCTCGCGTAATAGGTTCTTTACAGTTTTGGAGTGAATATAACGGTTAATTGTGATTGCCTATTGTATTGTTAGCAGTTTCAGTGGCAGTAACGTACCGGTCGGCAAGCCCTTCCAGTTTCTCCAAGACGACGAACTAGTCGCTATATGGTAGAAACATTTATGCCAAACCGATAGCCGCTGAAACTGCCGTTGATTTTGATCTCGCATTAGTAACGCAATGGCCTAACCCCTCTGAACTTCCGTAAGCCGTGGCATTACCGTAGGAAATTAAAACAGAGTTTTATCTACTGAAAGCAGTGTGTACATCTGAAGAGTATCGAATGATTGAAAAACTTTGTTGACGAAATAATCAGATTTATTCTGCACGGAATTTTTGCTTTTCACTGCTTGCAGTTCTTGACACAGTACATACGTTACATGTTTCGATTATTTTGCTTCCCGTGTTGAGAACACAATGACTCTGATAATAACTTGACCAATTTTCATGATAATGAACAAAACAGTTAAAAAGTTCTTCCATATTATTTTACTCTGTGTTTCTTTTTCATTTGGGTATATATGACTCTGACGCCCTCGACAACCATGTAATATCAAGTGCATATTATGTTTTATATACGCCATAAATGATTATGAAATATAGAGCAAATTGTTTTGTATTGTATTGTATTGTAATTGCGATGTATTGCATTGCATCGTATCGTATCGTATCGGTTTATATCGTATAATTTCGGTATTCAATTTATTATTCATTATTTTATATAGAATATTGTGAAAAATTCAGTCGTTATGTTGATGAACCCGGTTCTTGTGAAATCCCATAAATGCGCTTTTTAGCCGTGTCATCCTTGTTTGTTTACCTCACGGCGATACGGTAGTTTCGGATTGTGTATTGCATTTATATGTCACGTGGTTTTTGTGATTTATAGTCTAAATGAACGCAACGGCTCTCAAGCTTGGAGAAATGGGATTTTCATGAAGCCGTTTAAGAGTTGAGTTGAGTAATGGTGTTTAACGTCCCAGTCAAGAATATTTCACTTATATCGAGACGTCGCCAGCTATAGGCGAAATAGCAGATATTTTGCCTGTGCGTTGCGCTGATGGCATTATACAGCAGGGTTCTTTATCGTGACACGCCGTGACACGGGACCTCGTTCATTTTAAGTTCCGATCCGGAAGAACCGTGACTTTCATTTCGTAATGCCGAGTGCTTGACGACAGAACAGTCACTACCCATTTTCAAGTCTTGGATGTGACCCAGCTGGGGTTCGCACCCACGACCCCCCACTTACGGAGCGAGCACTCTACTAACTGAGCTACCGCAGTGGTCCGTTTTAAGAGAAAATGATTTAAGATGTATTCAATATCGCAACTTTTGTCAATACTGATCGATTTTTATCAATTTAATTGGATAAATGATCAATATAAATGTCAAAGATTAATACCGATATAAGTGTTACATATCGTTCTAAATTCTGTGTTATCTGTAATCTTTTTCATTGATAATATTGATCGTTCTTTCTTATAGGTCATTGTTGTGAATCTAAAGAGCAATTCAAGAAAAGGCCTGATATGGAAATCTTTTTGATTATATATATAAATATTGTATTTAGCGGTTAATCGCCAGTCAGGGTAAAAATTATGATTTTTGTTCTTTTTCAATCGGTCTATCGATCGCTGTATTTTTACCTACACCTATGAATTGTTATGGGTAGCAAATTGCTTTACGTTCGTTTCCATTGTCTATAATTGTTTGTTCTTTTGTATGTATTATGAAGTGGTATTCTTTATTTGCAGAACAGATTGCTTTTGCCGCTGGCAGAGGAGTACTAGATTTAGAATTTAAAACAGAAATATGAAGAAAACTTGCTAAATAACTTAAACACTGAAAAGAATGTTATAGAGGACTTATCAATAAGGAGGCTGCATGTGCCATATTGATATATGCTTTATGGACGAAGTGCTTACTTTAATCTCTAATCTTTCTTGGTCTGTTTCATTCGCTTCTAGTTGTAAGCGTCCTCTGTAGCGGACACAGGTGGCCTAGTCTTTTTCGAACAGAGGTGTATTTAGTGTTCAATGATACAACGGGACCTCAGTTTTGGATCTCTTATAAAGACTACCTGGTAACGAGCTTTTTACGGCTCTTGTATGGGCAGGAGATGAAAATCGTTAAAGATAATTTCTAAGTCCTAAGTGGGGTTTGGACCCACAACATTTGACTTCAAAAGCCAGTGACAGTACCACTCGGCCATGTTCAATTGTATTTCAGAAGCTCACTGCCTTTACAAGCTTTACAAAGAAATCCTGAGGTTGAAAATTTGTAAAAATTTCTTAAAGGTATGCTAGAGGCCTTCAAAGGAAAAACAGTGAAGTGGTGTATAAAACTACAAGCATTGAAAATCTAACTGAATCTAGAAAGTCTACAGACAAGATACTAGTCACCAGGTGTGACAGTAATTGACAGTAATCACAGTATTAAATACTTTTAAAAATATAGCATGGAAAGAATTTTATAGTCAATTTCAAATCAGCAAATCTTTTATGAAATTCTTTTTTATTCTCAAAAATTGTTTTCTTTTTTAGTAATGAAGAATAAAATTTTGTAAAGGGTTATTCTGTACTTGACTACAGGTGCTCCTTCAAAAGGTATCTAATATGTGTATGGTGTTCCTCCAAAAAAAGGTCACAAATGTATAAAGTGTTCCAGATGTGTACAGTGGTTACCAATATGTGAGGTTTTTCACAAAAGTTATAATGTATTGGGCATTTAACCGAAATGTTGCTTTGTTAGCAGGGTAATGATTCAGATCACTAAGCTGTAACTTTATATTCTTTATTCTAAAATAAAAGTGGCATTTACTTCACTTCTCTCTATCAATGAGAGGGAGTATGTGCATCTTTCCTACTCATAGCAACAAACAAATGCAAGCACCCTTCATGTGTAATGACTGGATTGGATTAATGGTGTTTTATGCCCCAATCAAGATTTTTCACTTATTTCAAGTTGGTCAGTTCATGGATGATGGAGGAAACTGGAGTGCCAGAAAAAAACATAGACTTATGGGCAAACACATTGACAAACTTTATCACACTAGGATCTGCCTGAGGAGGAGGATTTGAACCTAGGCGGTGAGAGGCAATGTGATTCCTTAGCATGCACTTTAGACCAATATGTCACCAAGGACCATTATACATGTATAATGAAATATCAATAAAAGAAATCATCTTGACTTCAAAATTGATTTTTGTTAAAATAATCAGTACCATTAACAAAATACATGCAAACTCTTGCTAAATTCTAAAGTCTAGTCTTTACCAAATACAAATACATGTACATCTCCTGAATCTTGGTTAAATCAAGCAAGATAAGAAACAAGGAAAATATAAAATATCACATCTCAGTCTAAAATCTTTTATTGACTTTAAAAGCACTGGATATAATATGGAATGTATTACACTATGATATATAATAACAATAACAAAATAAAAATCAACATTGAAATACAGTGGTCAGACTTTCAGTTTGTATATAAAATACTGTGTATATACATCTATAATACCACAGGGGGCATTAAAGATCAAAATAGCCATTATATAAGTAAAAAAAAAAAGGTGAAATATGCTAAATAAAATGTTAAGAACCACTTTGAAAAAAGTCTTAAAACACTAAAATGAAAAACATAACTAAAAATGCCAAACAGAACAGAAAAATTATTTTGTTAAAACATTAAATCGTAATAAATAATGCCCCACTACTTGGATCAATACTAATTTCATTAACCTTACTCTAGCAGTTTCAAAGTACAAAAATTTTCAAAGTGGTTCCCAACATTGTTTTTTTGAAGATATGTGCTGCACTTCCTTTAAAAAAAATTAAAAGTGACCATTTTACAAATTATTTCATAATCATACAGTTAAAATCACTGTTTTCAGAATGTCTATTCAAAATTGGCAATAAACCACTGAACAGTCTGGAAGAAGTAAAGATTGAACACATTTTGCAGTTATGCCATTACAGGTAAACAACTTATTTTGTAAGACATTTATTCAGACATTCTTTTTTCACCAAAGGGCAATAACTTCTGCATAAACAAACAAATACGTCTATAGCAGTTTAACTTGGCTTTACATAATGAAACCAATTTATACCAAATATTGTTATAATTGGTTTAATACTTCCCATTAATTTCTGAAAACTAGACACCACAGATGCAGGTAAGTTGTTTCATCTTCAATCTTCACTTTTTTATGAATTTTCAGATTTTTGCATTAGACGGCAATAACTTCTGTATAAATGAACAAAATATTTCAGAAAATGAATTTGACCTTCTTATAAATACAATGACCTACAATGAAGCTTCATACCAAACAATTTTGTGATTGGTATTTCTGAAGTCATTATTTGAAAAACAAAACCATAAGGAGATGAATGGTGAGACAAAGGGACAGGTCATTTATAATATTTATAAAAATCAGAGACAGTCAATATAGACAATGGCTGATTATGTTGATAAAAAATTATAAAAAATTTAATATGATATTAAAAATATTTTCATAAAAATTATATATTTTTACCCATTCTATTTGATCCTTACGTACTTTTAACATCAGTAGGGTTTAAGATCTTTTAAGTACAAGCCTCGATATCTCAATTTATCTTGATAGAAATTACAATTCTGATTCATATGGATTTTCATTATTACAAATCAGAATCCTAATTTCTACAAGTAGGATTATGTATGCTACTGAATTCCAATTTTCTGACTGTAACATGTTTAAATGATAACAAGAATTCCACAGATTTAAATGTACTGCCTGGTTAGTTTTTGATTCAGTAGATAATGCATTACTCTAACATAAACTTTCACATTTTGGCATGCCGCCACCACTGCCTACAACGACAACCGAAAACTAACATCAAAGTCTTGCCTAATGGCAATGCCAGGCTTGACAAAAACCTTATCATAAAAACAATATTTATTCATTTCAATTTTGACATTAAAAAGTTGTTTGGCAATTATTTATGGAAGATATATATCTGAAAAATAAAATACATGATAATCTGAGAAAAAATGGGGGTTGTTAATTAAATTATTTAACGGTTTTACTGAACATAATAAATTAAGCAACTTAATTACTATTTGACTTTGATCAAAGTATAAATAAATATGGTACAGGTAACACAGTTTGTATAAAGATTCAATAATAAATGTATTGGAGTTTGACTAGGGTCAATTGCATCAATCTTTGTTAATCTGACTGTTAATGTGATCTTCTTTATGGGTAGATGTCTACTGATCCCACAATTATAGTTCAGGCCGCAGTTTCACAAGAATTTAATTGGTTGAGGGTACACTTAACTCAAGTATTCCAATATTTCTATCATCAATACTTTAAAAAAAGTTCAATTTTATGGGACAATGTTTTGTTATGTTTATCAAACCTACAGTAAACAATTTAAAAATAACATGAAATAGTCAATTTTAACTGTGTAACCTCTAAAAAATTGACATTGAAATATTCCCTAAATTGAGTTGAGTGTAAACTCAACTGAGAATTCCCTAAATTGAGTTGTGTGTACACTCAACTAAGTGAATAGTTGTGAAACTTGTGCCTGTACACCAGTTGGTACTAAAAACCTTAAGCTGAATTGAGTTGTCATAGCAACACACATTTGTAGCAACATGTAGCACAATACCAATGATAACTCACAATAATATAACATAAACAGTGTTAGCCAGAAACTTAGCTATTTGCTATTTCTGGTAATAGATCTCAATTTATAAAAGCTGTGAAAAAAACATCAGAGCTTTCTGTTACATCCATCAAAATAAATAAATCTAAATACAAGTCCTCCTTTTTGTTCATATAAATACCTGATACTTCATCTCATACTAGCATCAGCTGTGTATGTTCTCTACATGGCACAAATAAGGTACAACTTATACATTTTCTTTCTAAAGCAGAGGAGGCAGCAGTGACAGTTGTCATATAGGATTTCTGATTGCATATGAAATGGGACAGTGAAGATAAAATATAGCTAAATAAAACTACAAAAATACTCTACAATATGAAAATAAACATAAAAACATAACAGTTTAAGAATAAATTAAAATAAAACTATGAACAATACAGACAACCCAAACCTATTTGTTATATGATATGAATATCTCCTTTCCTCCGATTGGATAATTTGATATCTCCAAATAAAAATAGATTATTATTGGAATGGATTAGATTAAGTGTATTTTACACCCAAGTCAAGATTTTTTCACTTATAATGAAGTCGTCAGGTCTAGAATGATAAAAGAAACATGAATGGCCAGAGAAAACATTGACCTTTGACAGGCAAACTGAAAAACTTTCTCACACTAGGATATGCCAAAGTGGCATTCAAATCTAGATGGTAAGAGGCACTATGATCCATAAGCACGATTTAGGCCACTCGAGCCACTAAGGCCCTATTATAGGTTAGGAGCCAAATATGGTTTTTGAAAAGTCTAATTTTTTGCTGTGCCTGAATTACTTCTCATAAAACTAACAATATAAATTTGTTTGGCATTTAACATAAAATTTACACAATTCATAACAAATATCATATTGAATATATTCTGTGCTCTCAGATATTTTTCTATTCTCTGAGAATATGCTGACAGTACTGTACTAAATTTAATTGCACAATTTAATTAGGATACAAGTGAACACATATACAAAAGAACACATTATTATAAAAGTCTTTTTTTTTTTTTTTGAAAACAAATGGCAAGTTTACTGGGAATTTTTATGAGGAAGATCAAATCATTTCAAAACTATCATTATAGCATCTACATACTAGTAGTATTAACACAAAAAAATTTAACAGGAATTAAAATATATTCCAGGTCTAATATACTAAGGAAATGACTTTCAATTTTAGAACTAGCAACTCATGCTAGTTCAAAAAATAAGTTCAATATTTGATAACCCAGAAAATTATGAAATAAATATTAGGTTCAATATTTGAAAACCCAGAAAATGATGAAATTCAATTCATATATTGACTATATTTAACCTTAAATAAAACTGACAATTTTCATAAAAATAATTCCCCGCTTCAAGCTCTGAACTTATGTTAAATGTCATGTAAATCCAATTCTTGGAACAGCCGAACCATGAACCTTGCAGATATTCAAATTTTGTAACCATCAAAGAAACAAGTAAAAGTACATAATGAATTCAATGTTTTACATGCCTTATTAAACATAAATAAATACATTTTCTGCATAATAAAGAAAAGAATCACCACCAAAATGTAACAATACTGATATGGAGTTAAAAAATAATTTTTACGTTTTGATGTCATGAACACGTTTTCATATGCCAATTTGTTACTTCATTTTAAAGGATTTCAAGTCAACCATGTGCATGATGTCATACAGTAAGCAAATGAAGTCATTGACCAATGAATCAAGTTTTCTAAAGATCACTAAACAAAATAAGGAAGAATTGTAAATACATGTATATTGTATTATTGTACTATTGCACTTTTATCTTTTCACAAGATATGATTTGAGTTTTTTAAAAATTGTATTTTTCTAATTTAAAATATGAACTATTTGATGCATTTTATTTGAATAGAGGGAATCAAATTATGTTCCTTCTTTGGTTAAAAGTTCATTTTTATGAAGTGAAATTTTTGGCTTTGCAGAATTACAAAGTAAAATATAGTCTATAAATTTACTGAAAAGGCTCATTAAAAGAAAGATGAGGTGTTAAAAAACTATCATTAGAACACATTTGTAAATTTTCCTAACTAGCAAACCAGATGATTATTACTCTACAAAATGTTACATTAACATTTTATAAAATATTTAAATCACAAGTTCCAACAATAACACCATTCTTTTGTAAAAACACACATTTGTGCAGTTCAACAAAATTACATCAAATATAATTGTGAACAATTTGAATGAATTGTAGTTTTGGCAGTTCATGTGTTTCTTATCAATAACAACAGGTGACCTTTACAATGCACTTTTAAGTCCATAACTGATACATAGATTGTGATAAGCTTTGTGGTTTTTATATTTCTGCAAATTGAAAAGTGCCATATGAATTTTTATATGACAGACCCATTTATGTCTGTGGAACATTAATAGTGATCATGAACATTATACACTTCCATCTGCATGACATGGTTATGACCACATCTACTCCACAATTAATAATCTTTAGAAGAATGTCTTTTTCATTGTACCTGCAATACCTCAGAAATGGAATGTCTAAATGTCATACTTCTGAATTCTTAATGGAATATCAGATTATCTACAGAAGTATCGGGTGAATGGTGTCTAGACATCTAACAACAATTCAGATACAAAGTGGGACCATACTAGACCACCATTTCATACAATAGATTGAAATATACATTATATATGGTATAGAATGATAACAGTATTGAATGTTTTAAACACTCTATAGAGCCAATGACATGCAATGCACATACCTGTAAAAACATGTCAAATGATAAGACACACATTTGAGCATAAATATATACTAATTCTACATCAACATATAACTGTAAAAAATAGGAACGGCCATAAAAATGTCATTTTTTTCATTGTAATTATCATTTTTATTAATGAATATTTCATTCTAATTTAGAAATGACATGGAATTAAAACCTGGGTTATTATAAGAGTCTTATGATAAGACATAGTACTTTTTTTTTAGAAAGTAAAAAATATGAGAATTATCAAGTTCAATACAGCATTAGAAGCAAGTCTACAGTACCCCCGTATAACAATTCTTTTCCACAGCAGAAAATGCCAAAAGTTGTGTTAAACATGTTAAACAAGAAATTACCTTTTACAATTTTGTAACATTTTAAAATGCATTAAAAAAATGTCAAACATGGCCTCATGATGCAGCCTCTCCTTGTAAAAGAGTGAAGCTACTGCAATTAACGGAATTCTTGTTTTATATCTCAAAATTTTTACATAAATAAACACAATATGTCCATGAAATACTCTACTATGATTTTTGACTTTCAAATGGTGTCAACCTTCCACTAATTGCCGTCCTGTTAGCATTTGATTTTTTCTTTTCTTCTTCCTCCTTTTCTCTAGCCAGTCTGAAATGTAAAGAACAATTAATTTATTTATTCTTCCCAACCAACTATTGCACTTTTACTAAATTTATTAATGAAAAAACAAAATAATCACCAGGCTTTAGCTAGGTAGACTAGAAATAACAATAAATACAGAACTGCTTAACCATATATATATATATATATATATATATATATATATATATATATATATATATATATATATATGTATATAAGTATTAATTAACATTCTAAGTACTGACAAAATAAAATTTTTGTTTAAAAACTGAAAGGATAAACACCAACATAGTATGTATTAAGGTATGTGAAAAGAGTTGTCCCCCTTTACATGTTTTGTCCTAGTGCTGATATTATCTTTGCCTCTTTTTAACACATGAATCTTTTTATTAAACTAAACATAAATTACAGGTAACCTGTAGCAATCTTACCTAACTTGGGCAGCTTCAGCTTCTTTCTTCTCAATTAAGGCTCTTTTCCAAGCTGGCATATTCTTAAATCTGGCTTCCATTTCTTCTTGCTAAAAAAACATATATATGTAATTAAAATTTCCACGTTCTTTTATTTAAATATAGATTCTGTATCGTAATTACAGAAAGAGAATCTCACTTTGTTAATCTTCATGTGTATGCCTATTTTTGCTTTCCAAAACTGTAAAAGTGCTTGAACTGGTATGTTATGTGCATCGAACAAATCTCGACTTATATATTACCTCATAAATGTTTTTTAGAAAACTATTTTACACCATTATTTCATTTTAGGCAGGGGTGGGGGTTGTCACACGGGCTGAATGTTCTAAAGTGCTGGTTTATAGCTTTTCTTACTGCCTGGATTTTCTTAGAACACTCTTACTTCCTCTACCATTCAAAAAGAGAAGGCTAAAGAACTGTAGATTGAAACAGTAATATTCCAATTCATTTAATTTTCTAATGTTATCTAAGTCTTACCTAAAAGATTTTGGTAATTAATTCTACAGTCAACACCCTTTACAACAGTCATATCCATGATCAACAAATTTGCTGTTGTAAAGAATATGCAGTTGTAATGAATTTAGCATGAGCTGGAGTTATGTTCCCTGTCCAAAGTAAAGTGGTTAGTCTGTTGCATCCAGGGGTTTACATATATTGCATGGTGTTTGCTGTTTATTCATTTAAGTATTTTTAATACATTTCTTTATGTTTCTAAATATGTTTGAATATCTGTATCAATGTTTCAAAAATATCCATAAGATATAAATAATCACATCTAGGACATTTGTTGAAATGTTTAATAAAATACATGTATTGGATATTGAAATATTTTCTTGTAAATGTATTTCAACAATTGAAAACTGTGTTGCAGTTTACAAGAATTTCCTCTACATATGATGATGTGACAGTTGGTATAATTATACCTTTCTTTTCTCTAATGTTTCAATCATAGTTTTTTCCGCTATTTGTCTGGCTACCATCTGTTTTTTCCATTGCGGTATTGGATTCCCTTGTGAGTCGTAGGTAGCAACTTTATTCATGAAGTTTTTAGGATCAAATTCACCTTCCAGCACTAATGTTTTATTTGAATCCTTCTATGAAAAATAAAATAAACACATGTATAAAGGTACAGTGGTACAGTGGCTTTGACCTTATGCTCCAACTGGAGCGAAGTGGATAGGTAGGTAGGTAGGTCGGTAGATATAGAAACTGAAATGAGGTTACAAATCTCACTGGTCTAAATTTCAGCTGTAGGAACATAATTCTACATGTTTCAAGTCAGACTTGAAAATTACAGGTTCATGCTAGCAGACCAACCTAAATATAAAATCCAGGGATAGCTCTGACCAAGGTTTGGCGGACAAGGGATTGACTCACCAGGAATAGCTCTGACCAAGGTTAGGCGAACAAGGGATCGACTCACCAGGAATAGCTCTGACCAAGGTTTGGCAGACAAGGGATTGACTCACCAGGAATAGCTCTGACCAAGGTTTGGCGGACAAGGGATTGACTCACCAGGAATAGCTGTAACCAAGGTTTGGCAGAAAATGGATTGACTCATCAGGAATAGCTCTGACCAAGGTTTGGCGTACAAGGGATTGACTCACCAGGAATAGCTTTGACCAAGGTTTGGCAGACAAGGGATCAACTCACCAGGAATAGCTCTGACCAAGGTTTGGTGTACAAGGGATTGACTCATCAGGAATAGCTCTGACCAAGGTTTGGCAGACAAGGGATCAACTCACCAGGAAAAGCTATGACCAAGGTTTGGTGGACAAGGGATAGACTCACCAGGAATAGCTCTGACAAAGGTTTGGTGTACAAGGGATTGACTCACCAGGAATAGCTGTGACCAAGGTTTTGCGGACAAGGGATTGACTCATCAGGAATAGCTGTGACCAAGGTTTGGTGTACAAGGGATTGACTCATCAGGAATAGCTCTGACCAAGGTTTGGTGTACAAGGGATTGACTCATCAGGAATAGCTCTGACCAAGGTTTTGCCGACAAGGGATCAACTCTCCAGGAATAGCTCTGTTCAAGGTTTGGTGTACAAGGGATTGACTCATCAGGAATAGCTCTGACCAAGGTTTGGCATACAAAGGATCGACTCACCAGGAATAGCTCTGACCAAGGTTTGGCAGACAAGGGATCAACTCACCAGGAATAGCTCTGAAAAAGGTTTGGCGTACAAGGGATTGACTCACCAGGAATAGCTCTGACCAAGGTTTGGCAGACAAGGGATCAACTCACCAGGAATAACTCTGACCAAGGTTTGGTGGACAAGGGATCAACTCACCAGGAATAGCTCTGCCATTTGCCAATTTAGACAACTGCTAATTTTTATAATTTCTAGCTCCAAAATATTGGTATTGTCTAATATTTCTGCTCCAAATAATTCATCAGTTTCATAATAAGCTTTTAATGTTCGGGGTTAATTTGAATCATTTTATATAAATATGCTTTTACAATTACAGTTGATTAATATTTTGGCACCTACTTTTCAGGAGCCAGAGCTTACCCTGAAAACCTGCAATAGGATTTAGTGATGTGTTATATGGCACCAGCTGACACTTTGCAGAATTAGATGTTTCTACTGATATATCAAAATTCCTGATCTGAAGTTCAATTCCATGTACACACAAAATGATTAAATTCTGTTCAAGCATTAAGAGGTAAACAAATACCAAAACCCATATAGTTTTTATATATTATATTCATGGGAATTTGTAATACATGAACAAAATTTAACAATCGCCTACATCACTAATCCATTAAAACTGATTTATTAAGCTTTAGTTTTTTATCAGGGCCAAAAAAGGAACCTATTGATCCTGTCAAATATTATCAGATCCAGAATATTATATAAATTAATTATTTTTATCCTAACAATTTGAAAGCCTAAACATGTCAAATGAGGCCAAAAAATGGACCAAATAAACTGTGGTAAGATAATTGATTTTATGGTGATAGATGAAGTCAATTAGCATATGAGATTTAGTGGTGCTTATCTTAACTATTAAGAAAAGGTCTTGGGTCCAAAAATGGATCAAACAGACCCTGGACCAAAAATCCCAACATGCATTCATACATTTTAGTGCAAAGCAGATTAGATCTCATATACCAAATAAGAATAATAAAATTGTGTCTTGTTAAAAATAGGTGAAAAATTTCCTGATGTGGAGAAACATACAATTCACAACCAAATTGTCCATAAAATTCACAACCATAGTCCATAGTTAGACTATCATTCTAAGTGGTCCAAATATAAAAATTGAGACAATTTTTACTGAAAGAAAATTTACACAAAATATTTTGGGTCTGTCTATAAAGTAACAGGTCAATAGGGCATGTAGACAGGGATCTATTTTAAGAACCCTCCACAGCTTACCAAACAACTTACATTTTTATCGTTACTCCTCTCATTACCATTGGTCATTTTATCGTCTTGACCAAACGAATATACCATTGTCATTTGACCACCTTCAGCTGGTTTCCGTGTTCTTTTCAGACTGTTGACCCCAGCCCCAGTTGCCTTTTTCAGTTCAGCTATAAAATCATGGTTTACATCTGAAGGACTATTTGAAGACAACATTTTTGCAGATGGAGATACACTTCTACTGCTGTTAAGGGATACATTTTGTATTTCTGCCATAAATGATTTTGGCCTTTAAAAGAAGAAAGACAAATACTTATATATACATAAACATATACATATAATTTACATTTGTAAAATATTTTAATTTACACAATTTTTTTTTAAGAATAATATTTCTTGCTGTCCCAAGAGTGACACTGAAATATCATTTAAATATGTAACACAAGACTAAATGAATGTTGATGTTGCTGCTTATAACAACACTTATTTCTCACTACATTGTATCTGAAAAAGGATATTTTTTATTTTCAAGCCTTTTAATAGTGAAAAAGAATTTTTCATTTAACTTCGGTATTTATATGCTTTCTGTGAAGTTAGATGATTGAGAAGATGATTTTTATATATTTCTTACTAGAGTGAAACCTAACTATTTGCAGGAAGTAGTCTTACATAATTAACAAACATGTTTGCTTATGATTACCATAATCTCACATTTGTCTTTATTTAAATCAACTTGTTTCATTAATGAAACAAGAAATTAATAATTTGCAATAAGAAAGGATTGGTAGATGAATTGTTTACATATGTAGTAGTCTGGGTAGTTCAGTTGGTGGAGCAATGACACCTTAAATTCTTGAATATCATAAAAATTAATATAGTTATTAAGATTTCAAATTTGCCAGATTTTGAGTTAAGGAAAATTTTAGTTAAGGAATAATTGTGAAAGTGGGGTCTGATCTTTTAGAAACAAGTATCAAAACCTATTTCAATAACAGATCAATCTTATAAAATCTTTATACCCGAGATACCAAATATATTGGCAACATGTGATTAGAACCCTTATTGCATATTGAGAGATAGAACACTGCATGTACAGGTTAGTTCATATTGGAAGTTTAACATATTTTATACCTTAATAAAAAACAAAAAAAATATTTTGCCTAGGACAATGATCACAAATAATTTTTTCCCATCTGCATTCACATTCATGTTTCTCCCAAATTCATTGTCAAGTAGTACACCTTTCCTGAATATTGAAAGTGAAATAATTACTAATTTGGTAAAAAAGAAAACAATCAAACAAACTGATGAAACTCACCTTTCTGGTTGTAGATCACCATTTGTAATCGTTTGTGACACAGGGGATACAACTGGTGGTGGTGGTGGTGGGGGTGAGAAACTTAGTGTTTTTAATTTTTCTGTCACTGCATCCTTAACTGGTGTAATTTTACCATTACCCTGCTCTTCAACTGGATTTCTTCTCTGAACTGTAACATCTTGGTGTTCTGACGCTGATTCTGAATCTATTCCATTTCTTAGAGGTTTATCATCGCCATTTAATTTTTCTATGACCAAGTCTTTTTCAAAATAACTTTTAGCTTCATTGGCTGTATTTTCTTCTGAATTATTCATGTTGTTTGTTTGATCACTGTCCTTAGTTTCTGGTCCTGATATAATTATAGTGGGAGAAGATCGGCCACTTGAATATAAAGGATTAAAAACAACTTTAGAATCACCTGAATCTGATTTACTGTTTGTAAAATCTGATTTACTGTTTGTAAAATCTGATTTACTGTTTGTAATCACTTCATCTTGTAATGAAGTATAACTTAAAGATGATGCTTCTGAGGAAATCTCGCTGGCCGTTTTAGGAAAATTTGAAGGATAGTCTGGGGGTGGTGTTGGTGGTGAACTAGGATAAAAATTGAGCTGATCTTCTGAGAGTTGTGTCCCTTGTAAAGATTCACATTCACCTGTTTCCTGTGACTGTAGACATTCTGATGACACTGATCTTGATTCACATTCACCAGTTTCTCCAGAAAGTATGCACTCTGCTTTATTTGAAGTTTCAGGAACTACAAACAAAATTGAAAACTGTTCAATTATATGTTATTCACATGTATTTGTCATTGTGCTGAAATTCAAAAAATTGCAACATTAAAAAATACAATGTACTTCAACTTTCATTAAATAACATAATAAGTAATACTGGTTATCTATGCTGTCAACCTGAAGTAGTAAAAATGCTATATGTATTGGTAGTTACAAAAACCTGAAATGTTTCATCTCTCCATTATCACTTCTGTCAATAGCATACAAGAAAGTTTTTTTTTTGTTCTTACTATTTACAGGTCATGTAAAAGTTTAATGTTTCTTATGTATCTGTGATGTTAATCTGACACTTAGTCTGTATTCTAGCACTGTGTATCTTAACAGATGACATCATTGCCCTCCTGAACAAAACAATCACCAACATTTGCACTGGTACCACAAAAATTTGCATTATTAAACCCTTGAAATGTAAGCATGGTTAAGAAATTAAAATTGTTTTTCAGTTATAATTTTTTAAACAAATTTGTATTCACATGTAGAATATATATGGCATTGTGACATAAACTGAAGATAATTTACACATACATATAGGATGTGAAGAATAAGATGTGTTTTGTAGAGTTATCTGTCCTTGTTTTGTGATGAGTGAGGAATGCTCTGGCTCCACTGATTGGTAGATTTCTTCTGATGTTGATGGCTTTTCTAAATTTGAATGTTTCAAATAATCTGATTGGTTAGAATCAATGACACTTCTACCAATACTGAAAGTTCTTTCAACAGTGTCTTTATGATAACCGTTCCTATCTTCTTGTGTATTATGACCTCTCAACTGAAAAATAAATTAAACATCTATGCTAATTATAATCATCTTAAGTTTATACACAGAGCAGTAGAGTTCAATATTTAAATTGGAAGTTTGGTTGGTTAGATGCAATGTTGTTTAATGTCACATCAGGAATTTTTCAGTTTTTTGCAATGAGGGCGAGTTTATTTATCTCTAAGAACAAAATAACAATTCCTATATGCTTGAAATGTCTAAGTGTGCTGTATGGTCTGCTGTGTAATAGTAGACACTCAGGGAGGCTTTAACATGCTAGCTTAGAGTGGGCATGCCTAAAAAAATCACACCAACCCATAGCCACATTAACCTGAAACCAAGTGAACCAGTCTATACTCTGTTCTCTTAAAGCTGCATTAAGTTTTCTTTTGCATAATATATTAACGACACATTTTTTCTTAACTCATAATGCCTCTCATGAAAAATGTAATACTTGGTTCCATGATAAAACCTTTACTTATGTTTAAATTCACAGGGAAACCTTCTGCTAGTTTGATCTACCAAAGATCTTATTTTAGAACATTGATCACATTATTCTTTATGGAACAAGGCAACAACAACAAACACAGCAAAAGAGCATGTGTTCAAGGGCAATGTAGCCACTTCGTCATAAGTATCTAAGCCAAATTACTGTTTTACATGTATTTACAGCCATTTTTCCATCTGAGCTAGGCTGATTTGATTCCTTAGTGTCAGTGTGTCCCAGTTGGCTCTTGTTCTTTTCTCTGCAGAATTTGTTGTTATTCTTGCATTAACACATTTTCTTTCTGCCAATGCAATTGTTACCTACATATAGAACTTCCACACATGCTCAAAGCTGATAAATAACATTTTATCAAGTTGTCACAAGCTTTTAAGATTTCCATTTATTATGGGCTTATAAGAGAGAAATTAAGAAAATGCATAGCACAGCTTGTAAAAACCAACCAACTTATATTGATAAAAAAAATTTTTTTAGAAAATGTTTTATTTTCAAAAAAATGGAGCTTCAAGTAAGGAAGCAAAATCTCATCATTATAGTCTTATGTATGACCCTGATCAGGATTTGAACCCATGACCTCCACCCTTGAGGCTGACATTAACAATAAAAAAGTATATTTAAGTAAAATGTATGCAAAATTAGTAGGTAAATTGATAACATCCCTAAAATTTTACTTGATCAACAACACCTTTTGCTTTTTCATGAAAAAATATTTCCTGTGATAGTGTTGAATTTTAGCATATTATTTGTTGACAAGGTATTTAGAATAATATGTGATCCACAGTATAATTGGCTAAGCAAACTAGATTGTATTACTGGTAACCAACATTTTGTAGGTATTCTTTATTTAACAGGTAACACTTCAATACTCTCATATGAATTCAGTTCTCTCATGTGAATTTAACACACTGTTGTTGCATCTAGTTCAATACAGTGGCTATATTTAATTTATATATATGCAATTTAAAATTTCAAATGAGTAGAAATAAATTTTAATCCCAACAGACCAAAATAAATGAATATGATTATGAAATTGATTACACATAAATCAAGAACTGTCAGAGCACTGTAGCTTACCCTAACATCTAGTCCATTTAAACTTAAACCACTGGAAACTTAAACTGACACTAAATTTCAGTATAACATGAGCACATAAAGATCAGCTGCTGTACTTTGTACAGGGAAGCTAAAAACATTATTTTGCTTAGGCTACCAGTAGATCTCATATAAGCAGTAGGAGTCTAAACATGCTCCAAAAAAATGCACTAGGAAATTGAACAGTGATTATAATCTGTGCTTGGTACATTGGTACATATCATATCAGCAGGGATTGAACATCAGAAGACTTATAAAAAAATCAAATATACTTCAAGTACTCAGCCTTTGTAAAAATGAAAATATCAAACTTGTTAAAATATCACTTTTATTTTACTTAAAATGGAATAGTACGAGACCAATGCCAATTACATTTTATACAGCTACATTAACTAGCCAAATCTCTCGAATTTTTTCATTGGAAAGCTAACTAGTACATATTTATCATGCTGCTATAATTTCTCCACTGTATTTGTAGTTCATCATCAGTTTTAGCAAAAGCTGGGATTATCACTTGAGTTCACCCTATATTATATTGACAGTTATTAGAACCAGTTCTATTTATTTGTAACTTAATGATAGCCAAATAATGCATTAAGTGTTTTACAAACTTTTAATTTTCAATTTACAGAAATATGAGAAAATGAAAAAAAAAAAAAATTTCAGTTATTGATGATAAATATATTAAACAAGACATTTTATATAGTTAACTGCATTATCTATACAAATACCTATTCTAACATTAAAAAATTAGTAACTTGGGCAAACACATTATATAAACTAATAAAACATTTGGTTTATAGTAAAAAGTAAAAGCAATTAGTTTAAATTTAATGTTTTCTTGACAAAGATAAATCACCTGAGAGGCAGTATAATCCGACAATTATTGTCTTTAATTAATAGATTTGAATCAATTTTGATGATATATTTGTAAAGTAATTACTTATAAAATCCTGTTTCTAACCTGCAAGGTACATGCATATTCTCTAATCTAAAATAGTTAGGCAAGATAACCAATGCTTCTTTGTTGTAAAAAATCATTGCTTTGTGTACTTCAGGCAGTTAATTAAAAAGCAATAACATAATTATAAGCTAACATAATTAGGTAAAGAATACTGTACTTGATGAAAGTTGCCAAGTATATGAGCATGAAGTAAACTTTAACTTCATATTACAATGTGCTGTAACAGATACGTTAAATGTCAATATTACTTGCTCTTCTCTGTCTCAGATGCAACTGGCAAATTATTATTTTTTATCTATTAAGGCAGTGACACAAAATCAAGAATTCACTTGTACACCCCCCAAAAAATAAATAAAATAAATGAAAAATAAATAAATAAAAAAATTAAATTAATTAATTAATTAAAAGATTTAAGAAAAGGAGGCCCATGGGCCTTAATGCTCACTTGAGTAAATGTCCAAAATTGTTTGCAAAGTGCAATAGACAATATATTCAGTACAGCTGTGACCTTGATCTTTGAATTATGACCTTGAATCATATATCAAAATGATCGCCATGTCAATATCTACAATATTATAATATACATGGCTATACAAGAAGTAAATAGATTTCAAGATAATTAACAATTTCAGTCTTCTTTTCTAGCTGTGATCTTGACCTTTAAACTTCTGACCTTGAGACATATATCAAAATGATCGCCATGTCAATTCCTACAATATTCCACTATACATGCCTATACAAAAAAGTTTTCAAGATAATTAGCAATTTAAGCCTTCTTTTGCAGCTTGGACCTTGACCTTTGAACATATGACCTTTAACCATATATCAAAATGATCATCATGTCAATACCTACAATATTCAAATATACATAATAATTTGACCCTTCTTTTGCAGTTGTGACCTTGAATGTTAAATGTATGACCTTTAACTATATATCAAAATGATCGACATGTCAATACCTACAATATTCTAATAAACATGCCTATACAAAAAAGTTAATAATTTTCAAGATAATTAGCAATTTAAGACTTCATTTGCAGTCGGACCTTGACCTTTAAACTTATTACCTTGAGCCATATATCAAATTAATCGCCATGTCAATACCTACAATATTCCACGATACATTTCTATACAAAAAGTTTAATAGTTTTCAAGATAATTAGCAATTTAAGCCTCCTTTTGCAGCTGTGACCTTGACCTTTGAACATACGACCTTACACCACATATCAAAATGATCATTGTGTCAATATCTACAATATTCTAATATACATGTCTTTATAAAAAGTTAATATTTTTCAAGATATATTGATAAATATATAACTTTTAGCAATTTCCCCCTTAAGTACCCTGCGATTTCCCTATTTTGAGCCCCACAGCTACCATTTGGGCAAATTAGGTTTCCTAAGGATGTTATGCATGAAATATCTAAGCTATATCTCTTGTATGTTCAGAGGAGAAGATTTTTAAAGATTCTCACTATTTTCCCCTTTATGGGGCCTCAAGAGGACATAACTTCTTCATTTGGGCAAATCTAAAAGGCCTTCACCTAGGCATCATTACTGCCAAATATCATCAAATTTGGCACAGTAGTTTTGGGGAAAAAGATTAAAATGTAAAGTTTATACACGACGCACGACACACGACGCACGACACACAAAGCACGACGGACGACGGACGGGATAGATCGCAATAGCTCATCTGACCTTTCAGCTCAGGTGAGCTAAAAAAAGGAAATGAATCAAAGTTAAGCACTTAAATAATAAAATGCTATTTAATGAGATTTTCCAAAGTTTTTATCATTTTACAAATATATGTAGCAATGTTGTATTAGCTTATAAAAACAAAATAACAAATAAAACTTATATATTCAGTTAGGAGTATTTATTGCAATCCTGATAAATAATATATAAAATACATGTGAAAATAAAGGCACACTTGTAGTTTAATATTCCGTTGGTAAATAAAATTTCAAAGTAAATAACTAAAAGACTTAAATAAATAATACCAGTATATTTCTTATATCCAATTGGTTTCCATAGTTTCCACAAAGGTAAGTGTTATATTTTTGTCATCACCTTAATACATTTAAATTAATGCTACCTGTTGACATTCATATACAAAGCTGTCAACAACTTTCACCAAATGCTTAAAACTAAATATTCATTTGAAGTCTAATTACTAAGAAAGAAAATTTTACATGACTTTCGTGTTTTGAGATACATGTAATATATTTTTACTAAATTTTTCACTTTTTACCAAGAAAAAAAAAACCCATTAAGTTTGCAGCATCAAGATCTGCAATTAATAACCCAAAAATTATGCTTAATCCAAAAAATCAATGCAACATTGCTCATGCCAGCTGTTTTTATTCATCAATATATTTTTCTATGGTTACTAAATATAAATTTTCAAAAATAAGTAAACAAATTAATTAAATGATTTAAAAAAATATAAAATAAATAAATAAATAAATATATAAATAAACCTGAAATAAAACATAAGAATTAACTTAAAACTTAAACATGTTCTTAAAATTTGACATCCTCTGAAAAATTTGACAATCTCAGAATTAAGTCTCTAAAATGAAACAAACACAAAATAGATCTCTATAAAGTTACAAAATTAGAACAGGTCTCAAAAATGTTACAAACTTTTAATCTGAAAAAGTTGGAAAACTGGAAACAGCAACAAAAAAAAAAAAAAAAAAAAAAAAAAAAAAAAAGTTTTTAAAAAAATAAATAGAAAAAAAAATTATAATAACAGAAAATAATAAAAATAAAAACATTACATGTCGAAAGAATGCAGTAAACACATCAAATAGAAAAACTAAAAAATAACAGAAAATAATAAAAGTATGAAACCATTTTAACTGTCATCACACTGGGACACAGAATTTGTAGCTAATGGCACAAATAATTTACACTAATGGCATGCAGTGTTTATAAACATATTTGTAGTTAATGATAGATAGTATCACATATAATAAAAAATAAGTAATTTCACAAGGTTAGATAACAACATCTTTTTTTAATTTCAACATGGATAAATAATACATGTATACAACTATTTATCAAAATTTAGCTAATTAAAAAGTGTACCATGATAAAAGAGGAAAAAATGTGAAAACTTTAATGTACCTCTAAAATATACCACTAGACACAAAGTTTGTGACATTCTCTTTCATCATTAATATAAATATCAGAATAACATTTATAAAGTATTCATTTATAATGAGTATTGTCCTCATTGTTGTAATCATGAAGTATTAAAAAATTCCACATTTATCATGCCCTTTCAATGTTTTATTGCTGTCAGAATTGGGAAGTATTGCTGTTCAATAATTGACCTAAATGCTAACCACCTAAAAAGTGTGACAAGGTTACAGCTGAGGGAACATTATGTTTTAAAAATAAACATCACTAAAGTGTAAGTTTATTGCTCAAGGTAATTTAATGCAGTGACAATCAAACAATCAAGACCAACAAACATTGTAAACAAAGTGACAGTTGAATGATGAAGATGAATAAACATTGTAAAAGTTATAATTGTCACACTAAGCAATCAAGGTCAACCAACAACTAAAGTCAACTGTCATGGTCAAGCAATTTTGTAAACAATAGTGACAGTCAAAATAAGCTACCAAGCTTAATAAACATTGTTAACATGGTCACAGTTAAAAATAAACATCAATTAACATTTAAGACATAGTGACAGTCAAGCAATCAAGTTATTCAATTTTATAAACAAAGTGACAGTTGAAAAATCAAGGTAACTTATTATTGCAAACACAACAGCAGTCAAGTGACCATGGTCAATCAACATTGTAAAAATAGTGACAGTATGTAGTTCAGCAATGTTAACATAGTGACAGTAGGCAGCTCAGTATTGTTAACATAATGACAGTAGGGACTTCAGCATAGTTAACATAGTGACAGTATGTATTTCAGCATTTTTAAAATAGTGATAGTATGTAGTTCAGCATTGTAACATAGTGACAGTAGTAAGTTACGCATAGTTAACACAGTGACGGTATGTAGTTTAGCATTGTCAACATAGTGACAGTATGTAGTTCAGCATTGTTAAGTTAGCGACAGTAGGTAGTTCTGCATTGTTAACATAGTGACAGTAGGCAACTCAGCATTGTTAACATAGTGACAGTTGTAAGTTCAGCATAGTTAACATAGTGACAGTATGTAGTCAGCATTGTTAACATAGTGACAGTAGGCACTTCAGCATAGTTAACATAGTGACAGTATGTATTTCAGCATTTTTAACATAGTGATAGTAGGTAGTTCAGCATTGTTAACATAGTGACAGTAGTAAGTTCAGCATAGTTTACATTGTAAAAAATATTGACAGTAGGTAGTTCAACATTGTTTTTATAGTGACAGTAGGTAGTTCAGCATAGTTAACATAGTGACAGTAGGCAGCTCAGCATTGTTAACATAGTGACAGTAGTAAGTTTAGCATAGTTAACATAGTGACAGTATGTAGTTTAGCACTGTTAACATAGTGCCGGTAGTAAGTTCAGCATAGTTAACATAGTGACAGTAGTAAGTTTAGCATAGTTTACAAAAAGAAGTAGGTAGTTCAACATTGTTTTTATAGTGAGAGTAGGTAGTTCAGCATTATTAACATAGTGACAGTAGGCAGTTCAACACTGTTAACACAGTGACAGTGTGTAGTTCAGCATTGTTAAGTTAGTGACAGTATGTATTTCAGCATTGTTAACATAGTGACAGTAGGCACTTCAGCATTGTTAAAATAGTGACAGTATGTAGTTCAGCATTGTTAACATGGAGACAGTATGTAGTTCAGCATAGTTAACATAGTGGGAGTAGTAAGTTCAGCATAGTTAACATAGTGATAGTATGTAGTTCAGCATAGTTAACATAGTGACAGTAGGTAGTTAAGCATTGTTAACATAGCTACAGTAGACACTTCAGCATTGTTATGATAGGCACAGTATGTATTTTAGCATTGTTAACATAGTGACAGTAAACAGTTCAACATTGTTAAGATAGTGACAGTATGTAGTTCAGCATTGTTAAGTGAGTGACAGCATGTATTTCAGCATTGTTATCATAGTGACAGTAGGCACTTCAACATTGTTAAAATAGTGACAGTATGTATTTCAGCATTGTTAACATAGTGACAGTAGGCACTTCAGCATTGTTAAGATAGTGACAGCATGTATTTCAGCATTGTTAACATAGTGACAGTAGGCACTTCAACATTGTTAAGATAGTGACAGTATGTATTTCAACATTGTTAACATAGTGACAGTAGTAAGTTCAACATAGTTAACATAGTGACAGTAGGTAGTTCAGCATTGTAAAGATAGTGACAGTATGTATTTCAACATTGTTAACATAGTGACAGTAGGCACTTCAACATTGTTAAGATAGTGACAGTATGTATTTCAACATTGTTAACATAGTGACAGTAGTAAGTTCAACATAGTTAACATAGTGACAGTAGGCACTTCAACATTGTTAAGATAGTGACAGTATGTAGTTCAGCAAAGTTAACATAGTGACAGTAGTAAGTTCAGCATAGTTAACACAGTGACAATAGATAGTTCAGCATTGTCAACATAGTGAGAGTAGATAGTTCAGCATTGTTAACATAGTGACCGTTGGTAGTTCAGTGACAGTAGGTAGTTCAGCATTGTTAACATAGTTCAACATTGTTATTATGGTGAGAGTAGGTAGTTCAGCATTGTTAAGATAGTGACAGTATGTATTTCAACATTGTTAACATAGTGACAGTAGGCACTTCAACATTGTTAAGATAGTGACAGTATGTAGTTCAGCAAAGTTAACATAGTGACAGTAGTAAGTTCAACATAGTTAACATAGTGACAGTAGGTAGTTCAGCATAGTTAACACAGTGACAATAGATAGTTCAGCATTGTCAACATAGTGAGAGTAGATAGTTCATCATTGTTAACATAGTGACCGTTGGTAGTTCAGTGACAGTAGGTAGTTCAGCATTGTTAACATAGTTCAACATTGTTATTATGGTGAGAGTAGGTAGTTCAGCATAGTTTACATAGTGACAGTAGGTAGTTCAACATTGTTTTTAAAGTGAGAGTAGGTAGTTCAGCATTGTTAACATAGTGAGAGTAGGTAGTTCAGCATTGTTAAAATAGTGAGAGTAGGTAGTTCAGCATTGTTAACATAGTTCAACATTGTTATTATGGTGAGAGTAGGTAGCTCAGCATAGTTTACATAGTGACAGTAGGTAGTTCAGCATTGTTAAAATAGTGAGAGAAGGTAGTTCAGCATTGTTAACATAGTTCAACATTGTTATTATAGTGAGAGAAAGTAGTTCAGCATAGTTTACATAGTGACAGTAGGTAGTTCAACATTGTTTTTATAGTGAGAGTAGGTAGTTCAGCATTGTTAACATAGTGAGAGTAGGTAGTTTAGCATTGTTAAAATAGTGACAGTAGGTAGTTCAGCATTGTTAAAATATTCAACATTGTTATTATAGCGAGAGTAGGTAGTTCAGCATAGTTTACATATTGACAGTTGGTAGTTCAACATTGTTTTTATAGTGACAGTAGGTAGTTCAGCATAGTTAACATAGTGACAGTAGGTAGTTCAACATTGTTTTTATAGTGAGAGTAGGTAGTTCAGCATTGTTAACATAGTGACAGTAGGTAGTTCAACATTGTTTTTATAGTGACAGTAGGTAGTTCAGCATAGTTAACACAGTGACAGTAGGTAGTTCAGCATTGTTAACATAGTGAGAGTAGGTAGTTCAGCATTGTTAAAATAGTGAGAGAAGGTAGTTCAGCATAGTTAACATAGTGACCATTGAGCAAACAAGATTATTTTAAATGCAATGGCAATTAACTGATGGAAGGTAATTGGCATTGTTAAAACATAAATCTTTGGTATACTTAAAATTAACCTTGCCACTACTTTCTGATCACAGAAAAACAATATAATTCAACATTATAAACACAGTGACAATTAACTGATCCAAGGTAATTTAGTGTTGTTAAACTATAAATCTCCTGAATACTGAAAAAAACTTTGTCAACACTTTTGATTACAGTTAATGAAATCTGGATTTTAAATCTGTTATGCAATATATTTTTGTGTTAAGAGCAGTAACGCATTCCCTTCATATATGTCACAAAACGTTGCTGTATGTTGCTTTTTATCACATCTGCAGCCTCTTTTTACTATTACAGGGATTGTATATATTTGTTTTTGAGTAAAATTTTGAGCTGACCTCTAATACTGGCATAGCATTTTCTGGGAGAAGGCTTAATTATTAAAGAGGGACCACTGTATTATCAGAATCATAAAAAGGCTAGTATCCATTTATTATTGTGTATGCTGTGATCAAGTGTGCACAAAACCTAAGATAAATAAATAAATACTGGAATTCTATAATAATAGTACATATATAATAAAGTTATTACAAATCCAAAGTGTGTTACTAATAATATACTTATAACTAGCTAGCTTGTAGTCATATACCACATATACAATGAGAAGCAGGACATTACCATGATTCTCAATTGGCTAAAGCCAAAAAATAGGACATTGTACCGTAAGTTTTTCATCAGGAATTTACCACAACTTTTACCAGAAGTGCAACTTTCACCAAAACTTAAAAGGATATTAATGCTTCAACAAAATGAATATTAGAAACATAAGACTCAGATAACAAACATAGGAAGAGTATAAAAATATATGAATGATTTTTCCTAGAATTATTGTTGAAGGGTTCAGTGGGAAATTGATACAATAAAAATCCTGATGTCTCTGAGAAATATGTATGAAAATTTGTAAAATCAGATGAAAACTGACCCTTTGGAGTTTAAAAACTGACCAGAGGAGTTTATACAAATAATTATAAATAAAAGAGAAGACTGAAAATCAAATAAAATGTGAAGATCATTCTAGATTAATTGACAAAAGTGAACCCTGTTAATAATGTAGTGTCGATAACAAACATGGTAAAATTCTGTTAAATAGTTGTGTCTATGTCCTACTTATTTTCTGGTTATAGGAAACCCTAAAAATGATTTGGTAATGTTCTGCACCCATACAATATAATGAAGTTAAACATCAATATCTAGAACAATAACATGAAATTGCTATGAAAATTAACATACTTATAAGGGGAGATAATATTATCAGATTCATAAGGGGGGATAATAAAGTAAGATCAATTAGAGATCTATCACTGATCACATACAATTATATCCATGAATAATTACATTATTATAACATTGTAAATACAAATTGGCAAACATTAATGAAATGTATTAAGCACACAAATGACACCATAAATTCACGGAAATATTATAAACTGAAAAAATTTATAACTTGACAAAATTTAGAATTCAATTTTTGCTTGATTTAGTTACCTAGAACTTAAGAAATGGCTGCAAATAATGAGACATGATATTTAAAGCATTTACAGCTTAATCAAAATTTAATATTTATTGAAAATTCCAAATTTTTCTAAAATACAATAGCTCTGATGTATATTCACTAACCTTCATAAATTTTTTTTTTTAAAAATGTTGACTAAAACACATGTTACAAAATATATAGAAACCAATTTGTAAAATTAATTAAGACAACAGATCTCTCCTGGTTTTAATGAGTTCAAAAATGATGGTCCTGGTTATGTTAATGGAGTTTTGATCAAAATGTCCTGATAACGTCAATGAACTTGGTCAAAAGGGCATTGGCAAAATTAATGGATCTTTAAATAATCAAGTCATGGTTCAAATAATGGAAAATTTTAACAAACAGATCCTGGTTAAGTTATGGAACTTTGAACAGGCTGGTCCCAGTTTAAGGAACTTTGAAAAAGCAGGTATTGGTAAAGTTAGTGTAGCTTTGATTAAACATGGGTTAAATTAAAAGACCTTTGATCAAAAGAGTGCTTGCATAATTAATAAAGCTTTTAACACAAAAAAAAAAACAAAAAAAAAAAAAAAACAGGTCATGGTTGAAGTTAATGGAACTTTAAAAAAAAGCTTCTAATAAAAAGATACAGAAATTGTAACAAACAGGTCCAGTTTAGGTTAGGGAGATATGATCAAAAGTGACCATGCAAATTTAATAAGCTTTGAACAAGCAGGCCATACTTTGATTATTGGCACTTTAAACAAATGGGTCCTGTATAAGTTATTAATAGATTTTTGCAGAAACAGGTTCTGATTAAATTAATGTAACTTTAAACAACAGCAACATGCTTTAGTCAATGAAGCTTTCAAAAAATGCTAAATTTTGTAAAAAAAAAAAAATAAAAAATAATAAAAAGACATAAATGCTAATGAGATTATGCAAATTATGAAAATAACAATGCTTACAAAGTATTATTCAGCAAGTCTCCACCTAACATTGTTTCAATCAATAGTTTTGATTTAAATAAATATTAAATAAATATGCATATATTATACATACATTGACTGTATATGAAATATTAACCAACTATTATAAAAGCAATATATTTTATCTGTGTACAATCTGCATAATTTCTCCTTTACAAAGTCAAGCCATGATGTCATGCATCAATTCATTTCCATTTAAGTAATGTACATGATTATGCACTTACAAGATGCATATTTTAGCTAATAACTAACCCTCTGGCTGCACTTTTTCAGGTGTGAAGTCAAAAATAACTATAATGTCACCTTAGTGCGATGACAACAAGTTATATGGACATATAAATTTATATGTACTTTTACCAGGGACCTATAACTTATATGTCCCTGCTTATATATACCACTTTAATCGTCTAAATCTGTTTTGTTGCAGAACAAGGATTGATAGCATGAGTGGACAATCTGTACTTACAAGCTTAAGCATTGTAAAGTAAATAGATGCATAAAATATTTACATTTTTTATTTGGTCAGATGCTTATTGTAATAGAAACATATATTCCATAATTTTTCAATTCTATCTTTTAATTATATATAAGGTTGCAATTATTAGTCTGTCCAATGTTGACATATTATTGTTAAAATAAATGTTTAAATACAAAATATCTAATAAAACATCATACTTCAAATCAACTTCTAAGTAAATATAAAAAACTTTCAGCACGAACAAATTCTTGGAAAGAATTAGTTAAATTAGTCCATGGATGTTTTACTTTGTTCATGACTAACTGTAATCTGTGTTCTTTTTGTCAGACCTATTCCATTTGGAAATAGGTCCACGTGAAATACATGTACATGTTAATTTTTACAAAGAACCTAAAAATAGCATTCAGGAACTTTTAAAATTATTCACATGATGAAATTAGCTTTCTAACATAATCTGAAGGCCATGATTTAAAAAAAAAAAAAAAAAAAAAACCCAAATTTTTTTAGTCCTTGAATTCTATCATAAATATCATCAACCAATAAATGATTTTATTGTTGTCAGTTAAAAAATAAAAACAACAAAAAAATGAATCCTGTACTAAACATGATTCAACATGAGTAAGAATACAGAACAACAATGTGGTTAAGTTGCTTCTACATGAAGTGTAACCTATTATCTCCCTTACTGGTTCAAAGATAAAATACTTGTAGCTTAAGATAAAATATATTGCTTTTTTCTTATGAATTTATCAATCACCAACCCATGCATATTTCTTTGTTACCTAACTATGATAACTATATATATGTGTATTATGTATAATATTTATATATATATATAAATCTTCTCAACGTTACCTCTCGCTAATATCGTACAGGCGACGACTTCATCTGTCAAAAATGTGAAAATGATATAACATTTTAAATCAGGTAAATATATATATAATGTAATTAGTTTATACAGTATCATTAATTATTTACAATAGTTAAAAAATTCACACTACACATAATGAGCGACCAGAGACAACCATATAGAGATCTATCACTAATTGATATATTGACCACATGATCATTAATTGACCGTCTTGATGTATTGATATATATCTACCTACTACTATATGTAATAAATACCTATATACAATGAATTATTTAACAGTAAATGTCTCTACGAATGGTAAAACACTTACAAGTCTATCAACTACAAGGACTTTCCAGAAATGGACATAATATGACATTTGTTTGTTAAAATAAAATGTTTGAAATCTAGATTAATTTCTGAGAAATACATATATTGTGTTTTGTTTCAAAGATCACTTGAAATGTTCCCTTCTCTTTTTGCAAGTTATAAAACTTGATACTTAAGGCAAAAGCTATTATTTCTAGATCGTTGAAACAAAATACTTCTAACAGAATATAAAGGTTACCTATAACAATGAGTCTTTGAGATTTAAATTAAACTAAATCTAATATTGAAATTGGTAAATTTTTCTAAAATATATTTTCCAACGTAATCGGAAATAAAGAATAATCCTTGAATTACTACATAAGTTTCCCTACAAACATCCAAAATATTTTAATAATTTCAAAACACACACACACACACACACACACACACACACACACACACACACACACACACATCTAATATCTGAAAACTCATCAAAATTAGAAGTAAAAAGTCATCAAAAAGTCTGTAATTCTTCTTTTTGATCATTGCACACAATTTTCCACATTGCTCTTGTAAATGCAACATCACATAAAATAGAATTATTTCTGACTTGTAAGGCATGAAGACAAACAAAAAATTCTGTCTTGTCTTAAATGTCTTAGACAGTCTTACATAGTCAGTAACATCATCAAAATTGATGCAAATGTTCTAGGTAAATTTTATTCAAGCAATAAAAACCAAAAAAAAAAAAAAAAAAAAAAAATCTGTGGTGTTTGTTTGTAAATGTTTGTTTGGTTTTCAAAACAAAATATCTGTGAGGTTTTTTTTTTTTTTTGTTTTAGTTTGCTTAGCTTTATTTTATTTTATTTTATTTATTTATTTTTTTATTTATTTATTTTTTATGAGTGTTTTTTAACAGTGCCCCCTGTATGTGTTCTTTTTTGTTGTTTGCTGGTTTGTTGTTTAAACATTCTTTGTTGAAGACTATTGCCTATTGCTCAGAATACATGTTTCAGCTACAAATTGCTTTCTTCTATTAATACAAAATAACATTTTTTTGTCTTGCTTGAAAAGTGTAAGATACAGTGGTTAAAACTCAGTCTTTAGTGTTACCACTTGCATGTAAAATGGTGTAAAATTGTTTGGTAAAAGATTTTTCAAACATACATATGTACCTCCAAAATGGAAAATGACAGGCAAGTAAATAACACAAAATAATATAATACAGACATTGCCAGTGGCGTAGCGCCTATTACGTCAAAACGCCCGGGCGTACACATCAAAATACAGAGATTGTAAAAATCTTGGAAATTGTCATTAAAATTTTAAAAAAAACATGACCTTTTTTACAGGTAATCGTATACTATCATTTAACTGGTTATGATTCTCTACGTTTGCATATCGTGAGATACCAAGGTTCACTAGTAGATAATATTGAACAGAAAATTTTACGTTATGCTCGATGTCCGAATATGACTTAAAGTTTATGTTGTAACCGTTTTGTTACTTATCATACACGGCGTTCGTCCGGTAAGGTTTATCATTTATTAGCGCCAATGACCTACACACTAGCATGGCTAAACAACTTGGACTTCAGTCCTTTTTTAAGAAAGTTGAACAAGTTGATAAAATGCCGAATCATCATAAAACAACAGAAAATGAACAGAAAAATCCTGATACATGTATTTCCGAATCGAATGAAAGAAAATTTGTTGAAGTTATTGATATTGGCAGCTTGATTCAAAGTGACTTGAGCAATTTCCAAATCAAGAGAAAAATATTGGAACAAAAGTGGGATTCTGCTAAATCCTATTCATTTCCTTCAAGGTACTATTGAAAAACAAACTGCAAATAAAACATATTCAGTGGCATATTTTGTATTGATACCCAAGTTCGACCCCTTAAAATATAGACCCATTCAAGCCATATGTCTGTACATTAGTTACATTATATTTATCATTACCTTACCGCCAAATGCCTCTCACCGCCTAGGTTCGAATCCCACTTGGGTATATCCTAATGTGAGAAAGTTTGTCAGTTCACTTGCCGAAGGTCGGTGGTTTTCTCTGGGTACTCCGGTTTCCTCCACCATCCCCGAACTGACCGCCTCGATATAAGTGAAATAAACTTGACTGGGACGAAAAACACCATTCCAACCGAGAGCCGGGTGAAGTAGTTTAACGTCTTAGGTGTGCTTTAACCATGATCTCTGTCCTTCGCACCAAGTGCCATTGTTCTATATTGATCTATATACTTGGAATTAAAAAAAAAGAAATGTTTGTAGCTAAGTCATTATTAGTTCTTTTAATTTTTGTTGACGTCCAAAAATGATTGATTCTTTATTTAGTTCACATATTATGTTATAGTTTTGTTAGTAACAAAAGAAGTCAATTTATTCACATGCGAAATCGTTGGAAGCAAATACGTGTATGCAAATTAAGCACAACTTGATGTACAGGCAGATGATTCTGATTATCGCAATACATAAAGCACCTGCCTAGTGTCTAGTGCCTACGTCATGTTAAAATTTTTGAATTTTATGAAATAAATTATTCAAAAATTTATAACATGACACAGTTGTCATTTTATTTCATAAAATTCAAAAATTTATAACATGACACCTATCATGCGGACGGCCGGGGTTCGAATCTCGGTGTAGCCGCCCTGGGTGAATTTTTTTTTTTTGGTTCCATATTGGCACTCGATATTGGTTCCAACGCTTTGAGACTCGAATATCAGTTAGAAGTTTTAAAGTTGTACACATGTTTTACTACCAATTTGGGTACAAATCTCTCGAGAAATCGAAACTTTGTCAGGTTAAATACGCGGAAGGTCGGTGGTTTTTTTCCCCGATGCTTCCGTTGCCCAACATCATTCAAATTGATGTGATATTAGTGAAATAATCTTGACTGGGACGTAAAACACCATTCCATTAACCAACCGAACTAAAAAAAACCCGGGAAAATATTACTAAACATATCCGTCTAGAGTGCAGGAAATCGCAACATTTAGGCTCTAAAAATCAAAAATTTTCTGGGGGGGGCATGCCCCCAGACCCCCCTAGAAAGACGCGCCTTCAGCACGTATCGGACACACACTGGTGCGTACAGATAAATGATATGCTCGCTACGCCACTGATTGCTATTGTAGAGCAGAAGATGGATGACCTTGACCTTAGCCAAAGTAACAAATTTAAATTTTTGTGACAATCCTTTTCAGGCTTGCAATATTACTGATTTCTTTATCATTTGATGCATCATAATGAAAATTTTGTTTGATTTTTTTCAAAATTGTCCTAAGTTTTTTTGGCATATGTAATTTCTAAACAATGACATAACACAATTTATATAAATGTTGTTTCATGATTCCATGAGGAAAAACAGACTTACTGTGATGTGCTGTAAGCCAGACTAGCTGTGCTACACTATAGGCATACATTATCAATAAAGCACTTTATATATATGTGTGTGGTGTGTGTGTGTGTGTGTGTGTGTGTGTGTGTGTGTGTGTGTGTGTGTGTGTGTGTATCTGTCTATCAGTTTTATAGATAAATTTTGTCTAATTGTATTAAGAAGAACTTGTCCCCAAAGTGACCTTATCCACACTATGTCTTGTGTAATGTAACACAGTTTCTTTTATAAAACTTTTGAACAAATAATGAGAAGTAATATCAAAGACATATTTAATTGTCTGTCTGAATTTTAGCCTGGAGAAGTAAAAAGGGGCAAGTAAACTAAAAAATTATCTCACACTAGAATCTGCTAAATATGGATTCAAACCTAGGTTTGGAGTAGTTCTTTGGTCTGTAAAGTCTGGCTTAAAACCACTCTGAGCAACCCCAGCCCCAAAGAGTTTAAAACTGGAGTCAGTTGGGTATATTGCCTTTTTGTGTCTCTCAGCAGCTAAGCATAAGAAGAGTGTGTATACAGAGTGTATATGTAATGTATACAACAATATGTATGAATAATACATGGATATGTATATTCATGAAAAAAAAAACAAAAGGAAAGAAAAGTTTATAAAACTGCTATAACTAGATAATTACACTAAATTAATACATGTAGTTTTGTTTATTTGTTAATAAGAGTTTGAGAAGGTACATATTTGAGATTTAAATGTTTTTAAATAAGCAAAGTACACTCAGAATTATTACCTACATACTACACAGAAATGTGCCAAGTAATATAATAAGAGTTAAAGTGACTAGTTACATGTTTTTGCCAATATAATGAACACTTCCAATAAAACTGGAATTGATTTCTGGTGTATCATGACATTTACCCTTTTCTCAAACAATCACATTTTTTTAAAATCAACACTTTCTAGATTGGTGCTGCCTCAATAAAATAATTATAATACATGATGCTTCAGGGTATAGTTGCCAAACAGTTGTGCTGAATAGACTGAAACTCATACAGCAAAAGTACTTGACAATCGGCACACTTACAGCACATACATGAATGAGCTTGATAATTTTATACACCGGTAAGTATTTTCTGTAAAGGATCTAAATTGGCAATGCAGAAAAGAAACACTAATTACTGTATCCGTAAAGCCAATTTAAATTAAAAGACTGATGTTAATTATTGAATGTGTATATAAAAAGTGTACTACAAAAATAATTAATATATTAATATTGTTTATAATATCCATGTTTGATCAAGTAGAAATAAATCAATTTACTCATTCCCTTTTTAAATTGGCTGAAAATAAAAAAAAAAATCAATTTTTATTGCACTGGATTTTGCAATCTCATCTGTAGAAATGCTTATGTAATCTCATACTGAGTATAAATTTCTAAACTTTTTTATTCTGGTTAAACTGCATCAATAAAAAGAGTAGGCATGCACAATACAGTATCATAAGAGGTTACCTTAAATTTTGACTTGTGACTATTACAAATACACCCATAGATAAGTTCTTACATGTGTCTTTCAAAGAAATGAATCTTAAAATCTAGCTAGCTTAAATACAATAGTTAATGATTCTTTAGTTAGTTCCATCTAAAAACATTTTGAGCATATTACCTGTTAATTAATTTGATATGCAATGTTTATATCAAAAGATTTTTGCTGTGAAGTCATCCACATAATGAAAAATGATGAAATTTTGTTTTGGCACTCCACATGCTGCTAATGTTATTATATTTATGATACTTAGAGGGAACAAATAAGAAAGTTTGTTCTAAGTTGAAATTGGACCACTTCAAATTTATTTATTTATTTTCAACACCTGAACACCAATATCAGACTGTGACTGATATATAGTTTCTTAAAGCTGGTCTGGTCCCTAACATTCTAAAATTAGATATCACAACATTGATACACTACTTTTGTCACTGCTTTTGTGTCAGTATATTATTTTCAATTTTCATATTGACCAATTCGAAAACATGACAGGGGAAGTAACTCTTACGATTGAAAACGAGGCTGGGGGGGCAAATCGAAATCCAATCTCATTTAGCCTATGTACTTGTTGGCTTTGAGTCGGGGTTATTATTATTATTTTTTAATTTTAATTATTATAATTATTATTTATTATTATTTATTATTATTATTTTTTGTGACCAGTTGTGTATCTTGTAGAGTTTGAAATCTAAATACAACTTCTTCATTCCACGTGGAAAAAATATACGTTAATTGGCTGAAAAATCTGGACATTCTTTTTATTATCTAAAATCGGAAAAAAAGACTTGAAATTGCCGACTAGAAGGAATTAAATTCCCACTGCGGTCCACCGCAAAGAACATTTCTGCCGCGGTGGAATATAAAATCGTCTACCGCGATGTTTATTGAAAACCAAATACATTTAAAACTGGATGTGTACTTGACCATTTGAAGATGTATCAAGATCAATTAAAAATAAAATGTAAATCCCGGTTTTAAGAAGAATCGTATTGATCGAATATTATTTTTACTAATTCAAAAAAAAAAAAAATATATATTTTTCTGTTAGTTGTTATTTAATACACGATGTATTTCTCTTGCATTTCAATATACCACACATCACAGTAATGATAAATAAGCGTATAGCTTAAAATTACATTTTTGCGAATCTTTCCAACTTAATCAGTGAAGAGTTATAATTAAGTGAATCGAGCCATAATTCTTTTTTTATTTTGTTAATTTTTTTCATACTGGATTTACCACCGTAGGCAAATATGTTAATTAACTTCTCCATATTTTCTCCCTTTTACTCCTGTCTAACATGTATTGGTGAACAGTATCGTACATATGCATAAATATTTTCGCCGTAAACTCATTAACAAGAGCACCGCCGAGCGTAGCATTATACGCCCGTGTTATATTGATCGAGTATTACTATTTACTAGTGTGGCGACACCTTTAGGGGTTTCGAGGGAAAGAATGGAACAATCTAGAGGATTTCTATCAGTAGAGCTCATCCACAGAACTTGCCACTCAAAAGTTTGACACAGACCTAACGGATAAGTGCCAAACCTACCAATAATTTGGTAAAGAATTGGTTACTTTAATATGGGTACGAATTCAAAACGGTATGTTAAAATTGTTTTTGGATGATAGCGCCGACTTTAAACAGTTATTGTGGATTTTATGTAAAAGATAGAAAAAATATAAAAATACCGTCTGTTCCGTCAGATCTTAAACATTTTTCGGTCAATGGACGACTTTTTCGTACAATGAACTGTTATTGAACAGGAGTGCGTTAAACATAATTGTTTTTTGGAAAAATTCATTTTTTTGCATGTTAGACTCCAAAATTAAGTATGATACCGATTTTTCCCAAAAATTTCACAAAGTTAGATAGCTAGATCGCATTAGACTCCATAACCTCAGAAATTTTTAGCAAAATCTATCGAGGAGTTTTCAAGGTCCCCAAGATGCATATATATGCTGTTAAAAAGGAGAAAGTTGTCGCCTTTATCATTTCACATCCAGAGGATGTTCCAAATGAATTCGTCACTAATCCTCTAGATTGTTCCATTCTTTACTGAGAAGTATAAGTACAACTAGGATATATGTATGTAAAAATATATTGCTAAATGGATAGTGGTAGACTGCTATATAATTCATATTCATTTCCAGGAAGGAAGAAGTTTAAAATATAATGTTAGGTCATGGCAGTGTTTTCATGTGTTAAGCATTGCATGCAGGAAGATTTTAGGAAACAAATACATTTTTTGTCTGAAATGTTTTGAGAACCTTTTTTTTAACCAACCTGAAATAATTTATATCTATAAAGCTTAATTATAATTTGAACTGTTGTCATGATCTGTGCAGTATGATAAAAAGGTGTTTTAAGTTAAAAAAGGGGCATAACTCCTCCAAAAATAATCTGAAAAAGTTGTAATTCGAACTTGCACCAGATAATAACATTGTCAATGTGTATACCAAATTTCATTTGAATCCATGAATAGTTGTAGGCTCTGATGATCGGAAACCACATGGTCATACATACAAAAATTTCTAAGTTAAAAAAGGGGCATAACTCCTCCAAAAATAATCCGAAAAAGTTGTAATTCGAACTTGCACAAGGTATTACCATGGTAAAGGTGTATACCAAATTTCATTTGAATCCATAAATGTTTGTGGTCTCTATTGAACGGAATACAAATTGTTAACAGACGCCCGCCCGCCCGCCCACCCGCCCGCCCGCCTGGACGGACAGCACCGTAACATAATACGTCCCGTCATATGACGGGCGTATAAAAATCATCCTAGAGTCATATTTTTTTAATTTGTTCATTTTTAAACTGCGTATACTGAACCTACTGTAGGCAAAATATGTTAATCAACTTGTCTTTTATTTCTCTCGTTTACTCCCGTTTACTCTTCATACCTACTGAAATTGTAGTGTTCCAGGCTGTTCACATCAAAAAGGCATTTCAATTTGTATTAATAAAGATTGACAATCTTCATACTTAAATTTGATGTTATTCATGTGTGATCATATTTAAAGTTTTCCACTGAAAGGATAATTTATAAAATAATTTCCCACGGAAAGGATAATTTATAAACATCATGTTGTAAATTTTATTTCTGAAACATCTATTGTTTTCTTTCAAAATTTCGAATGTATCTCAAACAAATTTAGAAAAATATGGATTTAATTGCAAATGTATACAGTGTAGCTATAAGCTTGATATATTCTTTATTCATCTTTCTAGAAAATTTGACTGTTTGTTAAGATTTTTTTTTTATTTTTAAGACTGTCTTTTTACATCTGATACCCATAAGAACAGTGTCTCACAAATTAAGATAGTTTGTTTCAGAATATAAAATTTAGAGGCTGCAGTGGCCACGTGGTTAAGATGCAAGTCTACAAACCTAAGGGCTTTCACACACAAAAATAATTATAATTATAAAAAGTGCTCATAGTAGAAATCGCTTTGATTAGAACATTTTGATAGGTGAAATACTGATATCTTCAAAATCTATGCAACAACTCGTCGAAAAAAATTCTCATTAGAAAGTTTAATTTTGATATTTTCTTTATTTTGAATGTATTTACATAATAATCTAACATGCGACTAATTAAAAGATTATCAATAATCTAAGTCGGTGGACATCCTGTTTATTGGGCACATTCCATCACCTGTAATTATCAGGATCTTACCTTGCAATTTGCTAAATTGATTGACAGGTATACATACAGCGATAAACTAGTAAATGCTGTTTGTAAATATTTTGAGATGTTGACAAAATGTGTGGGAAGAACGACTGTAAATTATATTATGTTATTTAAATAAATTAATTTGAGATTAATTTGAAATAATTAATCGAAAAACCGACTGGTTGGCGGAATAAAATTAATTTTGGTAAATTCAAATTGTTTTAGATCTACATTTCCTTATCTAGCAATATTATCATAAAATCATTTAAATTATTTAATAAATTTAATTTCCTTGACATCTCTAGTGCCATTTATACAACTGAAAAAGTTTTAACTAATATTGAACGCTTGCGGACCGACATGTCTTTTTTAAATATAAATTAATTTTTCATTTAAATGATTTTTTATTATTAATTTCAGTCATATTTAACAATTTTTAAAAAAAGACATTACTATAAATTTCATTAAAACTGACGAAAAACTAACGATATCGCACTATACTAGATAAACAAAATTGCAATCGTAAATTTCGCTTTGCCCCCCCACGAGACTTAAACGAGATTTCAGACAAAGCAAGATTTCATGTTTTCGAATTGGTGAATTACTTTTAATATCAACTAGAATTAAGTTCAGAATTTATCACTTACTTTAGCCTTGTCACAACTGTACATCACAATGTGTAAAAGGGATTTCCATAAAATATCACTGCACTGAGAAAATAACTGACACTATGTAAATTTACATGTTGAAAAACCAGGCAAATGGCTGATCAATTTGCACGCAAGATATAACATGTCACTAAGGACATTCCTTGCTGTGTAAACATCGCTGTTTTTGCATTTTTATGAAAAAACTTTAACAGATGATATTTTCCTGAGTACAGAATTATTTTATGGTTCTTATAAATGCCCATAGCGATTTTCTGATACCACTGGGCTCAGGTAAGTACACAATATAAAATAATATTAAAGTGTATTGGTTTTTCTATGAAAACTGCATAATTCACTGTTCTTCTAATAGTTATTATGATACATACCTTAGCTTTTATTTCTATAGCACACTTATCGTTATAACATCTCTCTGCAAGTTCTGAGGCAGTTAATCCACTATTATCTGTGATGTCAGCACTACATCCGTTATCTAACAAACACTTAACACACTGAAAAATTTAAAAGAACAGAATTTATAACAAATGACAAGTAAAGTAACTAATATAAATTTTAAGACAACAAAATGAAAAGAAACAGTAATAACAAATGACAAAAAGAGTAATCAATCAAAGCTACAGAAATGACAATAAATGACAAAAAAGAGTAATCAATCAAAGCTACAGAAATGACAACAAATGACAAGAGAGTAACAATCAAAGCTACAGAAATGACAACAAATGACAAAAAAGTAATCAATCAAAGCTACAGAAATGACAACAAATGACAAGAGAGTAATCAATCAAAGCTATAGAAATGACAACAAATGACAAGAGAGTAATCAATCAAAGCTACAGAAATGACAACAAATGACAAAAAAGAGTAATCAATCAAAGCTACAGAAATGAACAAAATGACAAGAGAGTAATCAATCAAAGCTACAGAAATGACAACAAATGACAAGAGAGTAATCAATCAAAGCTACAGAAATGACAACAAATAACAAAAAAGTAATCAATCAAAGCTACAGAAATGACAACAAATGACAAAAAAGAGAGTAATCAATCTCAACATTACTAAAAAGACGACAAATAACAAAAAGAGAGTAATCAATCTCAACATTACTGAAATGACAACAAATGACAAAAAGAGGGTAATCAATCTCAACATTACAGAAATGACAACAAATGACAAACAGAAAGTAATCAATCTCAAAATTACAGAAATGACAACAAATGTCAAATGAAGAAAAAAATGGTATCAAATGACAAAAAAAGTTAGAGTAATTAATCAAAATTTAAGAAATGACAATAAATGGCAAAATAATAATAAAATAAAATAACAGTAATGATAACAATTTAATGACAAAAGAATTAGAGTAATCAAATAAAAATTAAAGAAATGAAAAAAAAAGTGAAAGCAAGTAATCTAAATTACAGAAATAAAATTTATCTGGGAATGTGTCAGTCATTTTTTTTTTTGATTTATTTTTACAAAATATCTTTTTTTTCATGTGATGTTTATGTGAAGAAAATTTGCCTGTGTAAAGAATCACACAAGCACATTTCTTTTGTAATTTTTCTAAAAGAACAAACATTTCAGATAAATAAAAATGCTAAATTTTGGCTTAATACACAAAATAAACAATGGTGTCATTGACTAATATATGTCACTCCAAATTTGATAAAAAATAAGGGCAACTATTTTAACATCTAGAAGGAAGTGAGTTTGTAGTAAGGTCACTGTGTGTGTGTGTGTGTGTGTGTGTGTGTGTGTGTGTGTGTGTGTGTGTGTGTGCTTGAGTTTGTAGTAAGGTCACTGTGTGTGTGTGTGTGTGTGTGTGTGTGTGTGTGTGTGTGTGTGTGTGTGCTTGCTTTTTTTATACTGGTCTCTTTTTTTCTTTTTTTCAATATGTATTAGGATATATTTTGTATTTAAAGATATTTGGGACTATGGTACATGGCCTAAAGTGGAGTTATCAATGTGACACAAAATGTTTCTCTAATGAAACTGTACAGTAATTCCTGAGGCTATTTTTTTCAGCTAAAAATAAGATTATATAGCTTAAATTATCTTTTAAATATTAATATAAAAATATGATATCCTTGTTTTAAACTTGTTTAACGACTTCTATCTTTGTACATACTTATACCAGATATTGCTCTTTTCAGATAAGGGACCTCTGTGACCGAGTGGTCTAAAACTCGCGCTGACAGATCACAATGCCTCCAAATGCCTAGGTTCAACCCCACTCGAGACAGATCCTTGTGTGATAAAGTTTGTCAGTTTGCTTGCTGAAGGTCGGTGGCTACCTCCAGGCACTCCAGTTTCCTCCACCATCCCAGTACTGACCGCCCCGAAAAAAGTGAAAGAATCTTGACTGGGGCATAAAACACCATTACTCCACTTCACTCTTTTCAGATACTGCAAACTACCGGCAGTAAATGAATCAAATCTAAATACAAAATCTGAGTCTTTACAATTATTGCAAAGAAATACTGCATTATATAACACATATGTTGTGAGGTTACATAACATCTTAATATATTGATATTTATCAAATTGATTTAAATATATTTATCAAACTGTCCTTTTGATCAACATAACATAAATCCCATTACATCATTAAGCAGAACTTTATATTCTGAAAAAATCTATAATCTGATGCATAAACATAATTAAATGAATAATCTTTTTAATAAGTAAATCTTAGCTTTAAAAATGTATCTAATGTGTACATGCAATAAATTCAAAGTTCTATAAATAATAAAGGCATCAAAATTAACTTTAGGCAAATGAATTGTCACAAATTCAAACTACACATTATCAGATTTTCAGATATATACCAAAGAAATACATGTAAACCTAAATATGTAAGCTATTCACAACTCTTGTCCCCCTAAAATGGCAGGAAATCATAGAAATAATTTTAACATCAATCTTAGAATGTTTTTGTATATAGTCCCTGTATTTAAAGACAGTGTTTATAAATTCCACAGACATCATTTATCACTCTATTTAGGATGTATGGTACAGATAATAATTACAACACTCTGGGACTAATGAGAAATTAGTATTGATTATAAATATTAATCTAAATACAGGTAACAGGTAAAAGGAAAGACTACACCTTACACTTGTAAACAAATGATGATTTTATCTACATTATACTCAATCATTACAACTCCCTATACCATCCATTGACTACTGTGTAACAGGTAAAAATACAGGTGTGATCCTACAGGGACTCATTAAGTTCCCTAGCTCACCTGGCAATATAAATAATAAATTGCAATATTGAATTTGACTGTACAGGATATAAGATCCATACACTGAATGTCACTGGTCATCAGGTCTCGGGTAGACCAAAACTGACCTGGGACAACCTAGTGAAATGGGACCTGCAAGTCCCTAAGAATTGGTGATACCAACCCAATGGATTGCCAAGAATGGAGAGAGAGGCTTCAGTTCTCAACTGGACAGCCAGGCCTAACCCTTGTAAGAGCTATAATCAAAGGCCTGGATAATCTAAACTGGATAATGGTGATGAGAACTATAAATCTAAAAATGATGCTGTTTAACAAATGACGCTGTTTAACACCTTGTTGACAAATGATGTTGTTCACATTAGACAGGTATTGATTTTACACAGGTTGATTAACAATGTGAATATAGACAGATTTTATGTTAGCTCATTACAAGGGTTTATTATAAAACAAAATACATGTATCAAAATTGCATGTTAGATAAATTGAATTACAGGTAGGGTTTACACCTCCACTTAGAATTACTTTGTTTATCAGTATTGTGCAGTGAGACAGCCAGTGTATAGTTTAACATTTTTGTTTTAAATCTTATGTGATAGCTAGGTTAAATAAAGGTTTAATCTAATTAAAGAATTAGCAGTCAGTGGTATATAATGGTCAGGGCTTTACTTTTCAAGATTCTTTAATTTGTTATCTCAGTTTTCTGATCATGGGGTACCAGAATACCCAGAGAAAACCATCAACCTCTGGTAATTATCCCGGTTGAAGGGTCCCTTCTACACTATCTAATTTGATGAACCTTGTTTATTTCCAAAAGTTGTTAAATAGTTTCTATCTTGGTTATTTTTCAGTGTTTTAAAGGATCAAATGGAAATCAAACTTGTAACCTAAATTTTCTTCAGAATGATCCAGTATCTCAAAACATTGCAAACAAAGTTTGATATAAAACATAAAACATTCACAAAACAGTGAAATCTCCATTATATAACAATAAAATTAATGTATAATATTAGAGTACTAGCTGTTAAAATAACCTTAATTTATCACCTATTAAATAATATTTTTAATTTTCTTTCATAAGGCATTCACTCGTTATTACATTGATAACTGATCATTAATATGATGGATTAGTACATTAATGTAAGTTTTTTTTGTCAGAATAAGGATTCACACTTCACGTTTTTTGCAATTTCATAAACTGCACCAAATGAGCCATACCCATGATTCACAGTTACTAACAGTTCTACAATATACTGGTACCTATCTTTTGCCAAGCACAAAAAATGAAAGTAAAGCGAAGACAATGACCTAATAAATGTCATAGTAGGTAATTGTCATTTATTATATATTTTTGTAAGTTTTATATATAAATTGCAGTTGGTGATATTTTAATTTACAGCTGGTTATATTTTAATATAAATGTCCTGCTACTGACTTGTTTCTCATTGGTTATATCTTAATATAAATTGTAGTAGGTAATACTTTAATTTAAAGTTGGTAATATCTAAATAAAAATTTGTAGTTGGTGATACTTTAATTTAAATTGGGTTAGTTATATCTTAATAAATAAGAAGCATTAAATGTCCTGCAACTGACACATTTCTCAGTAGCCTTTAAATAAATATTTTTAGTTAATAATTAAAAAAAAATTAAAAGTTCTGCCACTGATCTACATATTGTTTCTCATTAAACCTTTAAACAAGCTTCTGCTTAAGAAATCTGAGTTGAGTTGAGGAATGGTGTTTAATGTCCCAGTCAAGAATATTTCACTTATATCGAGACGTCGCCATTTATAGGTGAAAATGCAGAAATTTTGCCTGTGCATTGCACTGATGGCATTATACAGCAGAGTTCTGTCATGCCTGCCATGACACGGGACCTCGTTTATTTTAAGTTCCCATCCAAAAGAACCGTGACTTTCATTTTGTAATGCCAAGTGCTTGGCAAAAGAACAGTCACTACCCACTTTCAAGTCTTGGGTCAGACCTGCCCGGGGTTCGAACCCACAACCTTCCACTTATGGATCGAGCACTCTACCAACTGAGCTACTGCAGTGGCCTTAAGAAATCTGGATAAGAGCAATACATTTTTAAATTTGGAAAATGTTCACTTACAGAATTGATTATCTTATATTTTTGTGATAAGATTTCAAGTTTTTAGATATTAGAAAATTCAATCTTATAATACACATAAATTATATTTAAATAAGCACAGACATTTTAGTTAGACCTACCCATTTAAACAAACATAAAGTTACAGTATTAAAAATTTATCAATTTTATTAAATGTATAAAATCTCATTTATTTTAAATTAATGAATTTTCCAACATTTTCCCTGTTGGTTTAAGTTGTTGTTTTTTTTACTGATTCATTTTTTAACATAGCATTTTTTTTCTAAAAAGAAAAAATCCTTAATACAGAAAACCATAGAAACACTATATTATTATTGTAATATTAATCATAATTAATCTCAAATACATTCAATTTTTTTCTTTCTAAATGATTTCATTGAAAACTTATATAAATATTAGAATTGATTATGGTATTAATATCCTTCTGAAATAATCTCTATTAAAATTCTGATACTTACTGTACTAAAATTACTACGAAACTTAAAATCCACTTAAAAATTAGTGTGATGTTAGTTAGTTCCACAAAGACACAGAAACGTCAACTGTTATTAGTACTATATAAATACTAAAACTATAAAAGCCAGGTGAAGATTAGTACCATGTAACCATATGTATGGATTTATCTTTAAGCTGATAATATTGAATTGGATCTGTACATGTCACCTTCAATACAGATGACATTACAAGCCCTATCTGTCAACAAAAACTACTACACTGTCCTCCACAATTTTCAATAACTATTATAATACATGATCTGTGTATTCAGAAATTTACCTGTTGATTAGATATTTTTAAATTCACCTGGTGGAGTTTGTTGCATCAAGGTGCAAAATGTCACTGTAATACATTAATCTTTAAGTTTGTTTTATTTGTCACAAAACTACACTGCAGATTTTTGTTGAGTTAAGTTAAATAATCAATTATCATCAAAAGTCAGGTATGCTGTTTAAATAAGTACATCTATAAAGAATATGTGATGATGAAACTTTTTATAGGGCATTTACGCTCACCTGAGATGTGTTACAGGTATAACATATGACAAACAACTCGATATGGCAATATCACATATTACGTAACTATACACATCTGTGCTACTATAATATTTAAAGATACAAAAAAGTTTCATAAAATGCAACAATTTTAATGGAAAAAAGGCACACCTCACCATAACCTACCAATAGGGTAGCTCAGTTGGTAGAGTGCTGGCTACGTATGTGGGAAGTCAGGGTTCAAATCCTGGCTGGGTCTGACCAAGACTTGAAAATTGGTAGTGACTTCTTTCTCTAAGCACTTGGCATTAGGAAGTGAAGTCACAGGGTCCTTTGGAGGAGACCTTAAAAACTGATGCCTAATTTTTTCCACCTAAACTTTAGCTGGTGATGTCTCGATATAAGTGAAATATTCTTGACTGGAATGTAAAACCCATTAAGTCAATTAAACCAATCTTAAACATAACCTTACCACCTAGCTGGGTATTGAATTAAGGTACTAACTGTACCCTAGAAATTGTGAATCCTAGTTTACTGTATATAACAAGTAATTTTCAAGTGGTTAATATCCCACTTTGTAGGTCATTATACTGTGTGGTTACTTCCAAATGAGACTCCTTCCTCCATGTAAATCCACCTAAGTGCGTTGTGGAGTAATGGTTATTTATGCCCCAGTCAAGATTTTTTCACTTTTTTTGAGTTGGTCAGTTCTGGGATGGTGGAAGAAACTGGAGTGCCCAGAGAAAACCCACCGACCTTCAGCAAGCAAACTGACAAACTTTTTCACACTAGGATCTGTCCTGAGTGGGTTTCCAATCCAGGCAGTGAGAGGCACTGTGATCCGTATGTGCGCACTTTAAACCACTCAGCCACTGAGGCCCCCTGTACAAACAAATGGAGCACATGTACTTATGTGTGGTTTTTAAACAAATTATCTTAATTCTCTTGAATTCCAGCAACTGAATTCATCTTAATTGTCTTGAACAGCAGTAATTGGTATATTATTGATATCAAACATACAGATAAACAATACATTTAATGGTAAAAGAAGTAAAATAATTCTACAATGGAAAAGATTAACAAATGGAAAACATGTATGTGGCAAAAGCCAATGTGACAAGAGAAAGACACACTTCAAGTTATTGACAAAAACCAATGTGACAAGAGAAAGACACACTTCAAGTTAATGACAAAAGCCAATGTGACAAGAGAAAGACACACTTCAAGTTAATGACAAAAAGCCAATGTGACAAGAGAAAGACACACTTCATGTTAATGACAAAAGCCAATGTGACAAGAGAAAGACACACTTCATGTTAATGACAAAAGCCAATGTGACAAGAGAAAGACACACTTCATGTTAATGACAAAAGCCAATGTGACAAGAGAAAGACACACTTCAAGTTATTGACAAAAACCAATGTGACAAGAGAAAGACACACTTCAAGTTAATGACAAAAGCCAATGTGACAAGAGAAAGACACACTTCAAGTTAATGACAAAAACCAATGTGACAAGAGAAAGACACACTTCAAGTTAATGACAAAAGCCAATGTGACAAGAGAAAGACACACTTCATGTTAATGACAAAAGCCAATGTGACAAGAGAAAGACACACTTCAAGTTAATGACAAAAACCAATGTGACAAGAGAAAGACACACTTCAAGTTAATGACAAAAGCCAATGTGACAAGAGAAAGACACACTTCAAGTTAATGACAAAAACCAATGTGACAAGAGAAAGACACACTTCAAGTTAATGACAAAAGCCAATGTGACAAGAGAAAGACACACTTCATGTTAATGACAAAAGCCAATGTGACAAGAGAAAGACACACTTCAAGTTAATGACAAAAACCAATGTGACAAGAGAAAGACACACTTCAAGTTAATGACAAAAGCCAATGTGACAAGAGAAAGACACACTTCAAGTTAATGACAAAAACCAATGTGACAAGAGAAAGACACACTTCAAGTTAATGACAAAAGCCAATGTGACAAGAGAAAGACACACTTCAAGTTAATGACAAAAGCCAATGTGACAAGAGAAAGACACACTTCAAGTTAATGACAAAAGCCAATGTGACAAGAGAAAGACACACTTCAAGTTAATGACAAAAGCCAATGTGACAAGAGAAAGACACACTTCAAGTTAATGACAAAAACCAATGTGACAAGAGAAAGACACACTTCAAGTTAATGACAAAAGCCAATGTGACAAGAGAAAGACACACTTCAAGTTAATGACAAAAGCCAATGTGACAAGAGAAAGACACACTTCAAGTTAATGACAAAAGCCAATGTGACAAGAGAAAGACACACTTCAAGTTAATGACAAAAACCAATGTGACAAGAGAAAGACACACTTCAAGTTAATGACAAAAGCCAATGTGACAAGAGAAAGACACACTTCAAGTTAATGACAAAAGCCAATGTGACAAGAGAAAGACACACTTCAAGTTAATGACAAAAGCCAATGTGACAAGAGAAAGACACACTTCAAGTTAATGACAAAAGCCAATGTGACAAGAGAAAGACACACTTCAAGTTAATGACAAAAGCCAATGTGACAAGAGAAAGACACACTTCAAGTTAATGACAAAAACCAATGTGACAAGAGAAAGACACACTTCAAGTTAATGACAAAAACCAATGTGACAAGAGAAAGACACACTTCAAGTTAATGACAAAAGCCAATGTGACAAGAGAAAGACACACTTCAAGTTAATGACAAAAACCAATGTGACAAGAGAAAGACACACTTCAAGTTAATGACAAAAACCAATGTGACAAGAGAAAGACACACTTCAAGTTAATGACAAAAGCCATTATATTTTATCAAGTAGAAAATAGATAACTTTAACATAAATGCCGCTGCCGCCTACGATGACACCTGAAAAGGAACACCTAAGTATCATCTTATGGCAATGCCAGGCTTGACAAAAATCAAATGAGAGTTAAGTTACTTCATTTAATATCAAACATACACCTGGTCATGTCAAATTTAGTGCTATCATCTACAATTTTCTGAAATTCTACCTAATAAAGTGGCATGGCTAATAATTAACAGAAATACAGGTACATGTATATAGAAAGATTTAACAAATTATCAAAATATCACCATACCTGTGTATAGGAGGAATGTTATATACAGTAAATTCAACACAACTATAGCTTACAAAAAACAATTACAGTTAATGAAGATGAATAATCATAATGAATCAAGCAAGTATCTCTATAAAATTTACCTACAGAAATAATCCATGACGAAGATCACCATCACCTAAGAACGAACACAGGTAAAGTAATGACATCACCAATTTGATATCTGATATATATATTTATATTTATATATATACAGTCATACACAGATTCCTCAACATTCAATGGATTAGAAGATGAACAGATGACTACTGAACTTTGATCAGCAAGTCTGACCTGGTTGTTTTGACCCTGAGAACTGATACATTTAAAAATACAAATAAAAAATTGTGTTAATAAGGAGGGACGGATTTGCTGTCTTGAATTTAGTGATATTAGACATGTGGAGATATTCTTAGTTTAGAACTCTTATGATTGCTGAAAATGTTAACTTGCTTAAAAAAATTAAATATTCTAAGTCAAAATAAGCATTTTAAATTTGTCAGCCATAGACAACAATCTGTTGAACTCTATAATCCATACTACTGCTGTGAGTATTGATCACCGCTGAGCAACATTCGCGACCACTTTATCATCTCAAAAATCCCCTACAATATTTTTCTTTTATTTAAAAAAAAAAATCAATTTGCTATGAGTTCTTTTAGTATTTCTATTAAAGTTTTAAATATATATATATATATATATATATATATACAGTATTACCCGGATATATTGAAGTTGAGGGGACTTGGGAAACTAGTATAATATATCCAAAATTCAATATATCACATTACACAAAAAAGGCCATTTCAAAAATAAATTTTCATTTATTAACTCAAAGTACAAAAAAATTATCAAAACTGTTTGGTACAAACACTGTTTTTATCAAATAATGACTTAAAGAAGTCGGTCATTTGTTTTTAACTGTTTTTCTTTTTTTCTACCAATTTTGGAAATAAATTCCTCTAAAATATTTAAAGAATTAAAGAGTTTTTGAACATCGACATTTGTGAACCACTTATATAAACATTCCTCAATTTCATTATTATTTCCAGATCTAAAACGTTTACGTTTTCCTGAAAACTCTCCCGATTGAGCCTGTAATATTACATCCTTTTGTTTATAAATCATTGTTAAAGTGACTTAAAGGTTTTATCCCAAAATATTTTGCGATTCCAGCCTTTGATTTCACGTTTTTGGTCGATTTCGTTTAGAAGTTTATATTTTGTAATAAACGACAAAGTTTTTCTCTTCTGTGGCGTGGATGCCACCTTGATTTTTCAGATTAAATTAAACAACTAACAAAAACATGTGATATTTTTATTTACCTTGAAAAGTACTCACTATGTACGATACTTATCTTTAATTATGAGTTCAAATCAGTTACTGCGACCCTGTATTTGGCCACAACAGATTGTCGGAAACCCGCATGATTTCGGCTAAATTGATCAAACTTCCGTTCAAAATACCACATCAATATATCCGGGTAAAAGTCATAGAATTTGCTCTTGTGTGGACCAAAAAAAGTGTTCAATATAGCCGGGAGTTCAATATAAGCGAGTTCAATATAAGCGGGATTTTTTTGGTCATAAAAAGAAGGTGTTTTGCAGGTTTTTTTTGTCATTTCAAAATATGCAGGAGTTCAATATATGTGAATTCAATATATCCGGGATATACTGTATATATGAAAAAAGTCAGAGATGATTTTTCACAGATATGTACAACATTTAATTTTGATATTTTAGGGAAGGTGTAAATTAAAATCTATTCCTGAATTGTAAATTTTACCGACTGTTTAAAGGGAAAGATTTATTTCTGCAAAAGAAATTCTTTGATACTGTCATACCCTCACAGTATATGTAAACAAAGTTTTAAGCATCTGATGGAATAAATGTTAAAGTTTTTGGGTTAAGTTTTTTTTTATGAACAATATAGCTTCATTATTCTTGTAACAACTCTTTTTGATAAATGAAATAATAAACTGATCAACTTTTAAACTTATTAATTATCATTATTAAAATCCTATTCACAAAAAAACAAAATTCAAATTATTTGTCCTTTTGTTAACTAGCCATATTAGTGTGCTGTATGAGACTGATTTTCTGAAACTTGGTATACAGTAAAACCTGTCTAAATTGAACATCTTGATTAAGGTATTGTTTTACATTTCAGTTTACACAGGTTACCATAACAACCATATTAATTAATGGCTTGTCCTAAAAATAGTTTAGATTTCAGTTTACTCAAGATTTAGTTTCAAGATTCATCTATATCTTAATGTTAGTTCAAAATAAAGGAAATATGTAAATTAAACATTCGCCAAGATAGGATAGAAAACATAAACACATGAATTGTCTAAGCGACCAGTGAAAGCGTGTCTGTCTCAAAAACATGTCTGGGGGTTCAAACCTAAGCAAGCTAGGTCTGAGCGACCAGTGAAAGCATGTCTGTCTCAAAAACATGTCTGGGGGTTCAAACCACAGCAAGCTAGGTCATACATATAACTAAAATTTGAAATACTGCTTCCTGGCCTGACACTCAGCATTAAAAGGACAGATTATTGACTGATTCACCTGGTACCAGAATAATTTTGCTGAGGTACTGTCACCCTTGTCTGGGGCTCAATGACTCAATGAGCTAGCAAAAAAGTTGTCCTGAGAGCAAACCTAGTACAAGGCAGACCATAATACATGTGCATACACTGTAATGTTCTTCATTTAATCCTTAGAGATTATTAACCTTGCTCTTTTTTGAATAGCTGAAAATGCTGATGCTAATTCAAAAAGGGCACCACAAATACATGTAATACTAATCCCCTCGCAATGGAGTATTGTAAAATATTGTTTTGTTTTTTTTTTTTAAATCAGCTATATTTAGCTTCTAATTTGCATATTGCACTTATAACATGCAAACAAAAAGTTACTGAATACCTGTTAAATATATTTAATGTTGATACTTCTACCTTGTATATTCTAAATTTGAACCCAATTGATGTACAAATAAATATGTAATGACCATTTTTCTATTTTGTCTATTTATAGTAACGATGACCATCTTGGTTTTAAGATCTGGCTAAAATTCAAACTCATCTGAGATATTACCATAATAAACCCACACATCAAGTTTCATGAAATTCTGTTGAGAAATAAACTTGTTAAAGCACTGAAAGGAAAGTGTAACATAAACACATATGTACGGGCCAAATCCTACATTACCCTCCAAACCCTGTTTGCTAGGAAATAATAAGACCACAACCAAGCAAATAAGAAATGACGTAACTTGTAAATTGCAGATAAAATCCTTTGTTGTTTGGTTACAGTAAGCAAACATGCAGGTGATACAGAATACAAAATTGAAAGTAGGTGTGACAAATATAACAACTTCTAATGATAAATGTACCCTTCGCCTGCAACTCAAAAAACATAAAACTATTGACAAGGTACATGGGACCCTGTCAAGATAAACATGTCCTTCACTTGTAGTTTATAGTTCATAAAATTTTTCACAGGGTACATGGGCCTTGTCACATATATATCCTTACTTGTAGCTTAGAGTACGTAAAATATTTCCCAGGGTACATGGGGCATGTCAAGAAAAATGTACCCTTCACTTGCAGCTTTGGAATAAATAAAATTTTTGCAGGGTACATGGGGCCATGTAACATGCCAAAAACGTGTAAAACTTATAGTGCCCTTGCAAACATCACAGCATTTTAAGTACATTACAAAGCAATTTTGATTCCTAATTTAAACTTTTACAAAACAGCATAGGAAATTGACTGCATGTAATAAAGAATACTCACACACCCTATTTGCATAACAAACATGAACATCCCTAAAACCATTGAAGTATTGTCATTATTTTGATTCATTAATATTTAATTAGAAATTTAAATTTCAAATGAATGCATTCTCAGGTCTGAATAACTTTCCAATGAGTAGTTTTCATTAGGTAAATAGAAAACTATACTAAATAAGCATATAATTACTAAGAGCTGACTGACCAGTCAAATAAATGATCAAATTCGTTATCTTGTACCCCATATAGAAATGAAATAGTTTACCTTCTCTAAAGTTTGAAATAAACAGTTGTGAACAGCAATTAAAATATGGGGTGGAGGGTATATGAACATTTTCAAACATTTTGAGAAAAGTAAATAATAATGTAGCTTGTTACCATTGTTATCATCCCCTTTAAAAATTTCCCCTCATGATCTGTCATTTCCAGAATTTTCTTTTCAAATTACTTATGTTTTGCCAACAAACAAATTATTCTGCTTTTGGACCCCGGATGAGATATCCCTAAGATACAAAGATCACTTGAGCATTTACTGATTATTTATGAAATGGTGGTGGATACAAACTGATTATCTTCTTCTTCATGAAATCTGTCCAAGTGGTATATGATTCTTTATGATCTTTGATTTGTATATTCAACATTTCTGCCAGAAAAAGCACAAAAAGAACAGACAGAAGTCAAATTTACATCAGCATTTTAAATAATCAAGCTTTAATTATGCCATGGAAAGTCTTATGAATAATGTCTGTCAAACATTTATGTTTCAAAAACTGTTCACTTGTACTGCATGAATGTAAATGAATTGAACATCTTAAATTTCCAAGAGAAATCTAAAAAAAAAAATTTTGTAAAAGAAAATGTATAAATAATCACTATATACATTTTGACTTCGTAGGAAATCAAGTTTTTACCAGAAAATTCTACAAAATACACAAAGTGATTGAAGTGGAACTGAACTAAACACTTAAGTCCATATATTCAAAAGGATTTTCAAGCGCATTAATATTAATGAGTTTTGGGGCAGTAAGTTATAAATACACTCTAAAAAAATTCACTAGTGGTGAAAGAGTAATCTCCCTTATGTGGTACAAAACACATGTACTAATCTGTCTCATCTACATGTGATTTTAAGACCTACATACCTTCCATATTTTCTTTAAATTATTAAGTCTCTAATACAACCTTTCTTAGACAGTATTATTGTAAAAGTGACAAAAATGAAAATTTCAACTGCTAGTCTTGAAACTTACAGGGGCTAATGAGTGATTACTATTGACACCTTGGTCTAGGGCTTATTAACCAGGAAAACAGGTTATTTTATGCAAAACCTTCCAAATTTAAATAGACCCAACAGAATAACACTAAATAGACCCAACAGAATAACACTATATTTAATGCCAGTTTGGCAGATCTTATGTGGTAAAACATATTAGTGCACCACATGTTAATTTGTTGAATAATTATTGGATAACTACATGAGTACTATTTTGTGTAGAAATCAACTGTCCTTGACAATGTATAGCAATAACTATACCAAGTATAGTCCCCCAACATCCAAGTATAGTCCCTTGTGTGACCCCCACAAACCAAATCAAGTTACTCCCCTCTGTTCAGGTGGCACTGTTTATTGTTGTCGATTGATACAAATGTTGCAATATGTAAATTCAGAAGTTACAGAATACTTGTATTATGTTAATATGAAAGAGGTCATAAAGTACTTACTGTAGTAAACATTTACATCAGTTTCTTCAACCCAAGAAAATTGATTACGATCTATGAAGATGGATCAAATCAACATTATTTCGTGCAATTTGTATTTTTAAAAATCTTATTGCTACTGAAAATTCATGAAGCTGAATAAAATAAATAGTTAATTTGAAATCCAATTCTTGTTCAGATTGGAGAACAAAGACATGTGATGTATTAAACCTATAATAGACCTTCTCCTATAGTGTTGTCTGGAGTGGTATAGTCAATGAGCTAATACTATCCAGGCAACACTGTAGGAGAACAGATCTCTTAGGAAAGGTCCCTAATGGAATAAAAGTAGGTATGAAGAGATAAATAAACGGACAATAAAAAAAAATGAAAAAATTACATCTTTTGGTATTTTAGAACTTTCAAACAAAAATTCAGACCAACAGCTAAGACACACACACACACACACACACACATTTATATAAACATTGTAGATATATATACTGTAAATCAGGAAATTAATGCAAACTGCCGATTTTGAAGTAAAATGCGTATTGAAATTAATGCGATTTTTTAAATTCTAATCTTTAAAAATTTTGCTAATCTTTTATCTTACAATTAAAAACATTAAATTATGGACTCAGAAATAATTACCTTATGTTTTCCTTAATCTAAAACATGTTATAAACAAACTTTCGGTAGACATTATTAAAATAAACAGTTAAAAAGGGTGCTGAGGATACATTATGTGCCAATGACACGTTGTTTTAAATTAATCAGGCTTGTAAAGGATTGTCAGAACAAAGAAATGCGTAGTCTTTTTTTTTTAAACCCTAAAAAAAAAACCAAACATACACAATTATAATGTTTGTGGATTTTATTAAAATAATGCAATCAAAATTAGGATGTCCATGTCGACATGTTTACAACTGATTATCATCTTCAACTCACAAGTTAAGAATGATAGATAGTTTTAATCACTGTGCTGTCAATTTGACGTCCCATTTAAGGTTCAAAATGATGCATTAGTCATGATTCTACTCGTAGCGAAATTCCAATTAAGCAGTGGGAAACAAACAGCAAAAAACAAAAAAAAAAAAAAAAGAACTGCTAAATGAGAAGATGCTCCAAATAAACATTTCTGGTTAAGGGAGATAACTCAATTTGAAATAAATATACAGAAATTGGAAAATAAATGCAACAAGAAATTAATGCGATGAAACAGGCCTCCCATTTTTCGCATTAATTTCCTGATTTACAGTATATATATGTAAATGAATATATATATAAATATATATATATTCAGAAACTTCATACTTACATCTAGCTGTCCTAATTCAGCAGCATTATGCAGTGGACTACCACCCATGTTATCTAGTGTCACCTTGGCACCTCCATAATTAAGTAACCAGGCTACTACAGATGTATGACCATTACTAGCTGCAAAATGTAGTGGTGTAGCACCATCAAAATCTCTGTCATTAGGGTTAATTTTCTGTTCTTCAACCTGCATTTATAAAAAAAAATCATTTGACATAGTGTGTAATCACATGATATTTTCTTGTACCTGCAAAGTTATAATCTCAATCCAATTCAAACCTTATTGCCATAAGATTAAAAATTTAACCCAAGACAAAATACAGGTAAAGGATTTTGAAACACACACACACACACACACAAACACACACACGCACACTAATAATAATAATAATAAGAAGAAATATAATACAAGTAAAAACTACTTAGAGTCACTTGTTCTCAGTTACAACGACTGCTTAGTAAGAAGCCTATTGTTTTTGCTTGATAAAAATCCATGGGGTTATGCAGATGTGCTAGTTTTTCATTATTACATAGATTGGCAAACTCAGAATTCTTCAATGATAACTTTTGAAATAATTCTTTCTATAAATTTTTATTTTTTTACAGAATAAAAATAACGTTTTTATTCATTTTCTAAAATTCTACACTTGTTACATATTCTTTGTTCTCATGGTAATGTAAAATATCATCTCTTTTCTATAAGCAATAAGTTCATGCCAGCTTTAAGACAAGGGTTTAAAACTGTTTTGATAATAAACAAATTCTTATAGCATATTTAATGCATCCATTCAGGCTAAATAACTTTTAAGTCTACAAAGAGCTAACATGGTGTCTGTACAATGCAGAGGCACAGTTCAAGAGCTACTGACTTTAGAGTTTTGGTCACTTAAGTAAATGAGTAACTCCTACTGGTCAGTTTAAGCTGTATATACAGTACTTACCAACCATTTTACACACTCTAAGTGACCGTTCTGAGCTGCTGCATGTAGACATGACATTCCATCAAATGCTTTCATCTTCACAGAGCCCCCAGCCTGTATAACTAAATACTTCAGTATTTCTAGTTGCCCTTCCTGACAAGCTAGGTATACAGGTGTAACTCCATTTTCCATTTGTAAGTTAATTGTTCTGAAATAATAACAAACTTTACAAATAAACACATGTATATAAATTGACTTTTTAATTTTGATGGCAGAGTAATTGGTAATACAGTCATCTCATTCCCAGCTCTATTCATAACATAAGGCCTAAAATAAAATTAACTTTGTTTGCCGTTGACCGCCCGACCCACTTGAAATGCCCCTACCCAAAAAATTTTATTGTCATCAATTCCAATTTCTTTTTTTTTTTTTTACTTCTCATACAACATAAAAACAGTATTAAAGGAAAGTAACCATAGAAAGCAAGACGACCTGTGGGTTTATACAGTAGTAAGAAAATTCCAATGTGGGGTTCTCTGTGATAGAATACACAAGGAGGAACAAAGAAGACTTAAGTTAGCAAAAAATTGTAAAATGTGTTTTAAAAGAGACAATATGAAACCAATTTAACCTTTTTAAAAAGTGTAATAGATTAAATTTTCAAACAATAAAATAAAAAATTTTTTCCTACCTACCTACCCACATATGGATAGCATGGGTCGGAAAACAGCAAACAAAGAATTTTTTAAGTTAGGCCTAAGGGAGTTAGTACTATACCATTAAGTTAAGAAAAGTCTATTGAAAGACAAGTATGCCCCAATCCAAAAATCTCCTTGTCAAGAGTATTCACTTATTCATTTTTATTTGTACCTGATCTGTATATAAAATTATTCAGTATATTTTAAACTGATTAGCAGTGATTCATTGAATAATGATCCGTGTGTAATATTGAAATATTGAGATTAGGCAAAACTTCTCATAGAGTTTGTCATAATGAATCATGTGGGTTAGGAAAACTGAAATGCACATCAACCAAAGAATTCCACTTACAGGGAAGACCAAGATCATCTAACATAAGGGTGCTTATCAAAGAAAGAAAGAAAAAAAATAAGAATTACAAATTATATTAGTTGTCCCTATTACTAACAGTAACAGCAACCATACTAAAGGATAGATTGATAAACCAAGGAATTTCCTACCTTATTGGGCATGATTTTGCATGCCTTACACTAGTGTTTTGATTGTAATAAAACATCAGCACAATTTTTTCTGCTATTTCTAATGAGAGAGGTCTCTAATCTATTAATCTAAGAAAAAGTAAGTGTATATATGTATGAGATCATGTGCAACTGTGAATTATGGTGAATTATTAGCTAACACTTAGAATGACCTTTAGATAAAGACTGCTAGGTCACAGAGTCGGTATACTGCAAACAAGCATACCACTCCCCTAGTCAAATTTGTCTGGCACTGGGTGAAGCAGTAAATACTTGGTCCCCTTAATGCAAAGCACCAGACAAGGAAGCACAGTCAATGTCAAATTAAAGGCCAAATTAATTTTTACAGAGGGTTGAAAATTGAAGTCATTTGTAAGAAGTAGGACTGGTGTTAATTTGAAAGTGTGAGGTTTCTAGATTTCAAAAATAACAAAATTTTCCACACGACTTTCTCCAATAATATTTCAAATGCTATTATAAATGACCTCTTACATCATGATAACGGATGTTAAAGTAACAGTTATTAATTGTAAACGAACAATGCATGAAGTTGTAAGCTGCTTTGATTTAGTTTTTAAAATAGAGTATTGCTGTAGCAATCCCATCGCGTTAGTTAAAATATTTCATTTGCACTGTATATCAACAGAGGAGGCAACAACAGAAGCCATCTTGGCCATTTCATTCTGATAAACTGATTCTTTAATTTTTAAGATTTCAAATACATAAGAAAGCAACTTTTTGATCATGGAAATTATGTCTAATTGTAAGTCTAATCAATACATAAGTAAAACAAATCACCGATAACATGAATTAAACATTCAAAGACTTTTTAGTCCAAATATGACCAACTGTTACTTCATAACGGATGTTAAAAATGAATTTGAACTAAAACATTAAAGTAAGTTTTTGGCATAAAAATGTAAAATAAATGAAATAATAAAAAAAGATAAATAATTAAAAATAACAAAAGCATTTGCAAGCAACTCAAATATTTGTGACAAACATCGACTCTCTGCCAGTTTAAACTGAAAATTTAGGCTTTTATAAAAGTTGCGGAAGTTAATGACATTACTGAATCTCTATTATTCTCTAAACCCAATGGATGTTTACGTTAGTGCATTTGATGAATTCTTTATAATTGAACAGATACGTCTTTTTAATTATAAAGAACTCAACAAATTTATTTACTTTAGCATACCAAATTTAACACATTTATTGCTAACAAGGCAGTAATATAAATGTGAATCCTTTTAAAAAGACAAAAATACCAACAGACCTGGAAATGTGCATTATGCCCCTAACAGAAAAGCGTACAATTTGATCCAGTGTGTTTAATGCACCATTAGGACCAAGTACCACTACCTTAGCTCAATGTGTAGACTGCCTGTTCCTTATTTGGGAGGTCAGGTTTAAGCTAGTGACATTCTGATATAAGTGAAATATTCTTAATTGGGACTCAAAACCCCATTTAATTAACAGACAGCTAAGTAACAGATGAAATTATGACAATAATAAGTATCTACTCTTTAAAGATTAGCTTTTGACGTTTATGAAGGCAAATGGATGTTTAATCAGATAACAATAAATTGACCAACAGTTTAATTTTGCTTAAAGAACTGACTTTGCTTGTTACTCAATGTTGAAAGCTTTTCAGAATGAAAAAGCAGTTTCAATTACGACTGTTTGCGACTCTGAAAGAATGTTTATTTTTGTAGTACTGGTTCCTCCATCTTTGATATTAAAAATTTTGTTAACGAGAATAGTCTGGGATTATTTGATAGTAATAACCATTTATTAAAAAAAATGAAGTATAGAACAATGTTTAAATATATCTAGTAAAATGCAAATATTTTCTTTTGGCATAATCATAACGTCTGCAGAAACTATTAAGATCTTTAGGCATCAGTATGTATCACCAAATGTAATAAACAATATTTACTGTCATGAAAAACAAGAAAATCGGCAAAATATACTATTTGTATTGTTTTTTATTATAATTCATTATTAAAATATCTGTCAACTATTGTTAGTTAGGCAAAGGATAATGACTTTTGTCAAAAAGACACAAATTTATTAACATCCGTTATTATTCATTATGCATTCAGCATTGCAGCAGAAACCATTATTAAGCGTTGAAGTTTACCACTACACCGCTTACTAAGTATTCGCCATGATTAAATCTATTCTGAGGCTTGTAATTATGTAAAATAGAATATTTCTAGTATAGCTAATGCATTCTCTTTTTGCAAGACTGAGGAATAATCAAGAGACCCAACATGCTTTACTGTACTTAATGCTATAAAACTATAAACTTCTTGCATGTATAAACCAAATATTCCCGCGTTTTAACTTTTATAGAAGTACTACGGTGTAGAACAAAGCTTACCACCCATAAAATTCTTTTTGATGAAGATTTTTATGAAAAGTTATGATTATCACGGATGTTAATATAACGGATGTTAATATAACGGATGTTAAAATTTGAGATCTTTCTTGAAAGAATTTAAATATATCATGACAAATAGTATTTGTAATTGGTAACTTTCAGGAGTGGACATTATTGCCTACTTCGCTATAAAATAAAAATCTGTCAATACTGTTGTTGTTGGCTATACTGACGATCACGCTTGTTAAAACCTTAACAGAGACAACTGTCATTTTAAGAAATTATTAGCCTGACTCAAGTTATTGGCGACAACCGGACATTTTTATCACCGTTTAATTAAAGTGTAATAATTGACAGATTACAGCATTACTTATTTTTGATCTGAAATTGTGTTTTTCGTTATAGTATAATCTACATGAGTTACATAACGCTTGTTAATGTTTTTGTTGCGACAATTGGTTTTCACCCTCCGTGCTCGATAAAAAAACAATATGTATTGGAAAAATGCTATTAAAACTTCGAGACCAACAGGATATCAAAATAAGAAATACCACTTCAGTCGTTATTTGTTCTCAAATAATAATGTTCTGTGTTTCTTAACTTTATCTGTCAATGCGACAATCAAAATTCAGGCAATTTGATATATTTATGGTGCGGTCTCTGCTCATACAGAACATTGATGCATCTAAATATTGTCTAAATATTACACACATATATACGTGACTATGATTACACAATTACAAATATCGATTAAATTTTCATATTTTTGTAATTCAATGAAGTCAACAAGCGACATGCATTTTCCTTAATTGGGCCTTTAAATTGACATTGACTGAGCAGTATCTCAAATATTTAAATCTTATGTGTGTTCCAGCCAGGGTTTGACACCCTGACCTTAACCACTTATCCAGAGGAAGTATTCTGTGTCTAGTGGATGTCCATAATTCAAAAGAATTAAAGTAAGTTTTCATGATTTTTCAGAACTTATCAGAGCATGTTTTATCACACGCCCTATTCAAATAAATTGTTTTAACATTAATATCATAGTTTTTAATCTTTAAAGATTTTTATTTGTTATTCAGTGTACCTTGGTGTTTCTTGTAGAACTTTCTTCACTATATTAAGGTTTTTGCCAACAACTGCAAAATGGACTGGTAATGCCCCACTTGCTGCTTTCTTCATTGGATCACATCTAGTGTTATCTAAGATCCACTGGTATGTGACAGAATGTCCGTATCTAGCGGATAAATGGAGTATTGTGGCACCTGTCCCATCCTGATCATCAACAACCACCGAGGTATTCTCAACGAACCACTTTAGAACGTCCAGTTTCCCTGATGCTGCAGCATCATGTAGGGCTGTGGATCCTATTTTAGTCCTTTTTGATTCACTAAAATTTCTCTTTCTGACAAGGAATTCGATAACGTTTACATTTCCACCCCTTGCGGCGTAATGTAAACAATTTGCCCTGTCTTCATCCACTATACTGTCATTCAGCTCGCTTGATGGGATCGATTCCAGCAAATTTAAATCACCAGATTGTGCTGCCTGAAGAATTTCCGTCTGTCTCATGGTTAAACTTTTTTTTTATTTTCTCGTCATTCAAACTTAAAAGGACATGATGTTTACCTGTGATTACAGGTGATAAACTCCCAAGCACCTGATTAACAAAGAAACGAAAAACGTATGGAATTTCACCTTTCCGGGTTCTTCTTGTTCCTTTTCTAGCAATTCCTTCTTCAACAATCTCGGATAGGCCTAGTGGCAGTTGGTATTCGCCGGGAATCACTTGAACAGTTCAAGCGTTATGTATGAAATCGAAAAGGCAGTGCACAATATAGAGGACAATACTGTTTGTATCTTTTGACATTATCTGTATCTAACACCTTACTTTACATACACATTCAACTAAAAATATTTTTTTTCTTTTTGTACATTTAAGACCAGGTGGTACTAGGCTAATGAACAGTGTTATAAAAATTCTGATCTTTTTCGAACTTGTAAAAATCTACCAGGGTACACTGTTTACTTTATTTACAATGCGACAAAAAGGTGTAAAGTCCTAAAACTTTAACATTTAGCGATATTAAACTCTGCAAATGAAAATTTGAAAAAGAAGGGTAAGAAAAAAGAGATTTGTCCTACAAGTTTTTGAAAACATATACTATAGTCAATCAATTAAATTAAATTAAATTAAATTGAATTGAATTGAATTGAATTGAATTGAATTGAATTGAATTAAATTAAATTAAATATAAATAGGACCCGGTGTTTCGAGGTGTTTCGACTTTTTCTCGCTACTGGGCCTAATGTTCATAGATGTAACCCAATATGTTAATTTTGAAACCGTATTGGCAAAAAGGTAGTGATTTTAGATGTTGTTGTAATCCGAGAGCAAAAAAAAACTGAGTATAATGTTGCTTTGTAAATGTAAAATGGAGAAGAATAGTGTGTTTAGATGTCACTTTGGAGTCAATATTTCTTGCATGCCAGCCTGTTCTCGTCTATTTTTTGATAGACGAAAACAGGTTGGCATGCAAGAAATATTGACCCTAAAGATGACATCCAACACACCATTTTTCGGATTAATTTTTTTCCCAAATCCGAAAAAGTAAGTATCCCGTCATGCAACGTAAACCGGAAGTAGAATTACTAATTTCTAAATAGAAAAAGGATTTATTTGTTTGGAATATTTTTCGGCATAAATATTTATTATTGTTACCCTAGAAACCAAAAAAAAACTTTTTTCTTTTTTTCAAATCTAAATAAATAAGTCTAAATAGACAAGTCTAAATAGATAAGTCTAAATAGATAAGTCTAACAATAAATTTTAAAAATGATTAACATTATTAGATATTTTTCTAATAAATGGTTGCTATAGAAACTGATGACGTCATCTTTTTTATTTTAATCATTATTGTATCCGTTGTATACTCTCCTCCTCATTTTGAATAGAAAAACATATAAAAATATCAAAAATATTAAAAAATATCGAAAAAATAAGAAAAAAATGTAAAAATTCCTCATTTTCCTCATCCTCCTCCTCCTCCTCATTTTCCTCCTCCTCCTCCTCCTCCTCCTCATTTTCCTCCTCCTCCTCCTCATTTTCCTCCTCCTCCTCCTCCTCCTCCTCCTCCTCCTCATTTTTAATAGAAAAACATATAAAAATATAAAAAAATATTAAAAAAATATCGAAAAAATAAGAAAAAAATGTAAAAATTCCTCATTTTCTTCCTCCTCCTCCTCATTTTCCTCCTCCTCCTCCTCCTCATTTTTAATAGAAAAACATATAAAAATATCAAAAAATATAAAAAAATATCGAAAAAATAAGAAAAAAATGTAAAAAATTCCTCATTTTCCTCCTCCTCCTCCTCATTTTTAATAGAAAAACATATAAAAATATCAAAAAATATTAAAAAATATCGAAAAAATAAGAAAAAAATGTAAAAATTCCTCATTTTCCTCCTCCTCCTCCTCATTTTAATAGAAAAACATATAAAAATATCAAAAAATATTAAAAAATATCGAAAAAATAAGAAAAAATGTAAAATTCCTCATTTTCCTCCTCCTCCTCCTCATTTTAATAGAAAAACATATAAAAAATATCAAAAAATATTAAAAAATATCGAAAAAATAAGGAAAAAATGTAAAATTCCTCATTTTCCTCCTCCTCCTCCTCATTTTCCTCCTCCTCCTCCTCCTCCTCCTCATGAGTTTCTATTGTTTTTAGTTTTAATTATCTTGGCAATAGAATTTTTACATACTAATAGACAGGTTTATCTCAATTTCAATATAGTATGATTTACATTATAAGATCTTTTCTAATAATTTTTTTTAAAAAAAACCGGCTCTGTATTTAAATTATTGTTTGTATGTATTTAAATTACAAACAATAATAGGGCTTGCCACCTTCATATTTAAAACAAGTTTTTTGAAATAAAACTTGTTATAAATATGGCTACATTAAGGTTTTTTTTTTTTTTTTTTTTTTTTTTTTTTTTTTTTTTTATTTATTTTTTTTTTTTTATTTTATTTTATTTTATTTTTATTTTATTTTATTTTATTTTTTTTTGTTAAACTTAAAGTTGATTTTTATAATTTTTCACAATACAATCGTTGAACCTCAAATCATCTCCGAACATGAACTGGATTTCCTTTAATGTCAGACCTCTAAATTTATGAATTAGGTAAAATATACAGTGTTCACCACATACAGTGGAATCCGGTTTTTGTACACATTTTGAATTCCATGTCCATTTGTTTGATTGACTTTTTAAAAAATCATAAAACTCTTTATGTATTGGCGGGAGCCCGTAACTGTCATAATATTCTAGGTTTCTACTCAAATCTATATAAAAAGCCACCCAGTGTTCACCCGTTTCAGTATCTTTGTCAGTATTGCAAACTATTGCAGCAGGAATTGTAACTCGGTTTGGTAAAGTATTTCTCGCATAAACACCCATAAAGGAACTACCTAAATGTCTTAATAATATTTTACTGATTTCTTTACTATTCATCTTCGGTAATTCGCAATTAGATTGATATTTAAAGCAAGTAACCAGTTCCTTTTAAAGGTTTTTCAGAGTGTTCAATCATTGGAAAATACATCTGGAAAAAGAAGTCCTCTTTTGTTAGATTTTGAAAGTGTTCTGCCTTTTTTGCGAACTGTTTTCAGTTGACGAATGTCAGGACTAGCAGCATTTTTTAATCTATGACGTGAAGTACTTCCATGTTGGGATTTTAGTTCACGAATGGCATTTCTGCCCCAGCTTTTAATCTTTTCTTTGAAGATTCCTTAATGTTTTTTCCACTTAATACATCGGTGGCTATGTTCATTCCAGCAGAAAGAAGATGTTTACCGACAGTTTTTCCACTTTTCTTTAAAAGTGGAACGGCTGATTTCATTAATCCATAAGCATATTTCCTATACCATGACCACGTTGATATTTCTTCCAACAAATGCAGGAAGTCCATTACCAACTTGTTGTTTGTAATAATTTTCTATCATTGATTTTCTTTCTTCACAGCAAATATGTGGGAATATACTTCATGTTTCAATACTTATTCATTCATAGTAATTAATTATTAAATAAAATCATTTGATGATAATCATTTTGTTTTAATTCTATTTATAAATATTTTAGGTCACTTATTTCAATATTCACATAGGTCTAGTCCTTCTAAAATGAAGAATAACAACAACTTTCCCTCTTTCGAAAGGTACTAAATTACCAGCATCATCCCTTATCTCAATTTCGACGTTTTCAAACTGTTTTTGCTGTACGGGGATGTAATGTATTTTATTGTAGATTTTAGTAATGGTTTGTCCAGCACTTCCTTCTATGGGAACAATTCGTAAAAGTGGAGCCACTGTATCTCCTACCATTGTAGGTGCAACCACACTGCCGTATATATACAATGAATAAAATCCTTTAGCAACATCAACTACCTCCGATGCTGTATATATACCTGTATGAAATACTTGCTTATCGGCAAAACCTAGTACTCTTGCATGCAGGGGAGATAAATCGATACGTGCTTGCCCTTTTACTCTAACAGTTACGGTTTGTGTAATATCGTCTAATGTAAACGTTACTTTATCCCATACAGGTCTAGGTAGCATACTTTTTGCACCTTCTAAATATTCTACTAAGATTTTAGGTGTAGCATAAAACCCGTTCTTTAACATGACTTTAAAATTTGGGGATTCCTCGTCCTCTTTAAAGTTAAAATAAGCTTCATCGTTACTTATGTTAACCATGTATGTGGATATTGAATTTCTGTCAGACCAACTTCCCAGGGACCGTCTAAATTTACAGCACTGTGTAATTTAACTCTATAGCTAGTTAATGTATTCTTTGGATAGGTATCCATCGAACTATTACTCGGAAGTGTTAAATAAAACATCTTTTTTGTAAATCTGTTCATTTATGTATAATTTTGAATTTTTCTCTTCTATTTATTCATTTTTTTTGTCTGTTAATGATTTTCCCAACGAAAGAATTGGGAAAGATTTCTCGCTGAACGTTTTGAGGGATTTCTGAATCATTTTCAGACCTGTCAACAAATGTAGGTTCTTTTGCAACTGTACGTTTATTCATGAAATGCCAACGGTCTTCGTGGCCTATTAACTCCTTCGGAATATTTATTTCTTTTAATCCAGTACTAAATATCTTCCAACCTTCTGGATTAACATTTTTACGTTTACGTAAGACATCGTTTACCAGATCAACAATATTAGTCCCTTTGTATGTTTCACCTTTATAAATCATTTCACCTGAATCGTTCCAACCCATATCTTTTCCCCTCTTTATTTTGTTTATTATAGATTTTGCTTTTTCTTTCATCGATTTTGGTACACTATCTAAAATATCCTCTTCAACTGTTTCAGAAGATAAATTGTCTAAAATGTCATTTTCAGTTTTTTTCTCATCTGTCTGTTTTACAATAGGGGATCTGTTGTCATATTTGTCATCATAGATTCTGTAACGTTGTAAAAGTTGTTGATAATACTTGACTTTTTCGTCTGCATTTAAATCTTCTCTCTGCAATACATTCATCATTTCTTTATCTAAACCCTCCATAGCGTTAACCAGCGGATTTCTCCTATGTCTATTCAATACTTTCGGTTCAACTAAAATCAGTTTTCCGTTAGTATTCATTTTTTAATTTCCAAGTAATGTTTTCGATAACATAGGTAGAACAGCAGGTAATAAAGGCGCTAATAACGCCGGTAAAAGTCCACCTGTTTGTAAATTTTTTTTCTTTCTTTTAATTGAGCTCTCGTGACTGCAGAGATTGTGTAACTTTCTTCTATATTTTTTCAATTTTTTTAAATCTTTTTTTGGTAATTTTATATTTTCTTTTAAAATATTATATGCACAATCGCATAAACAATTAATCAATGAATCATCTGCTTTATCAATGATTATTTTGCAGATAACTGGTTTACAATGTGCTAAATATTGTAAGTCTCCAGCATGTCTTCCAATTTCTTCTATTTTACAATCATTCATTATCAAACAGATTGAGAAATACTAATTTCTTTCTAATTTGATTCTATTTATAGTATTTTCAGGACCTTCTCTCGTGACTGCAGAGATTGTGTAACTTTCTTCTATATTTTTTCAATTTTTTAAAATCTTTTTTTGGTAATTTTATATTTTCTTTTAAAATATTATATGCACAATCGCATAAACAATTAATCAATGAATCATCTGCTTTATCAATGATTATTTTTCAGATAACTGGTTTACAATGTGCTAAATATTGTAAGTCTCCAGCATGTCTTCCAATTTCTTCTATTTTACAATCATTCATTATCAAACAGATTGAGAAATACTAATTTCTTTCTAATTTGATTCTATTTATAGTATTTTCAGGACCTTATTAGGTGTTGCTTTGTCATAGAAAACACAACAGTGTTTTTCGCCAGGAAATATATTTTGTCTGAGGCGCATTATTTCCGGAGATTTCTGCTTTAGATCAATAAATAAATAGCTATGTGGGTCTTCAGTGGCTTGTGTATAACAATGTTGTAAATATTTGGATTAGTTGGATACATCTGTTTAGCTAAATGCATTATCTGTGATGAATCTCTTGGATTTTTAAATAGAACCATATAATGACAATTCAGGCTTATGGTACGACTTCCTTTCCCTTGGTAAAATACATTTTGTACTAGATACATAACACTTATATTTCTATGATGACTTTTTTTAGTGAATGTTTCCACTACCCTATCATTGCATTCTGTCATCAAATCGTCTAAAATAACTAAGTGTTTTCTTCAGGATCAAAATCATCGAAGTTAGGAATCCCTTTTTGAAATACAACTTCTGGTAAAGTTTCATATAAAGGCTGCCATTCACTGTAACACCATGTTATTTCTTCTGGAAGAGGATACATTAATTCAGTAATTTGATCAATAAATTTTTTAACAAAACTAGATTTTCCAGAACTACTCGGTCCTGCAATCATACATGTAAATGGATGTATCAGTCTATTTTCATATCTCTGGATATTCTCAAGATTATTAAGATCGTCCTCGCTATCAACCCATCTTTTATTGTACAAATGTATTTTTGTTGAGTCAATAGGTTTTGATACCTTGGTTCTCTGATTTCATAACTCTGAATATTCTCAAGATTATTAAGATCTTCCTCGCTATCAACCCATCTTTTATTGTATTTATGTTGAGTCAATAGGTTTTGATACCTTGGTTCTATCATACTACGATGTTTTTCAAGAGAAATAAATCTATCAATGGAATTAATTTCTTCTCCATCCTCTTCCTTTAAATGAGGCTGACATTCTCTGTCTTCTTTATACAAAGTTTCTGTATTTCTTTCTTTTAAACATGATTGCATTTTATGTACCGTCTTTAAATGACGATTCAAATTATCTTTACGACTAAAGTTCTTACAGCAGTACGGGCAACTGGAATTTTCCATGACCGATTAATTGTTAATAATAATTCTTGTATTTATATTTTTTTCAGGACTTTTGTGATTTAAAGAATATTAAGATTATTCATAGCCATTTAATTTATATAATTTCAAATATCTTTCAAAAGGTTCAACAAAACACTCATCTCTCTGAAAAGTCAAGATTCATAATGAATAATATCTTCGTCATCAGTTTTAGATCTAACATAGGAGAGGAGCTGTTTAAATTTCTTGTAATTTGTTTTAAGATTTGATGTCTTTTCTGATATTTTAGCTATTTTACTAAAAATACTTGTAATAGCGGGAACTGCTCCAACGACAGCAAGAAATATTGGTACAGTTGGTATCAAAGCTAAAACTGCGCTACTTGAAACAATCCCAGCAGTAATGGTAATGGTCTTGTCGATATTTGAGCAAAACTTATAACTACGTCTATACGCAGAAACTAATCTTATTAAATAATCTTCTAATTCTTCAATAGTTTTGATTTTTTTTATGTAGCATTTTACTTCATTTACCAAATGAATTTAATCGAATTCAATTTATAGACTTCTTATGTGTCATTTATTATTTGTTTGAATTTTTTTTGGCTTTTTTTAATAAAGAACTGTTATGATGTTAATACTTGTTTTTCAAACTAAAAGTCGGAAATAACATTTCTGTTTCTGTCTATTTCGATCATATTATCAAACTCCGCTAGCGCAACGACACAAATGGTTGCTGTTAACGCATTAGAAAACTCAATTTCTAATTTAACGTTTCCGTTTTTAATGAGATTAACATACTCTGACTCGGACAAATCAGGTGTTAAGTCAAATCCAAATAAACTGTACCCGTTACCATAGTCGTCTCTACTAATTTGATTGCCTTCGTCATGGAATATTTTACCGCTAGTTGCAAATAATCCTGCATAACTTCTCATATATCTTCCTCTCTGAAAATTTGGTTTGAAAGGTTTAGATGGTCTGTCTGACCTATTACTGTCAAATCTATAGAATTGATATTAAAGTGATCAAAATGAAAAGGGTTTTTTGTAATTAACCATTATATGCCTCGCTATTAACGAATCCGATGAAAACACGGTTAGGTAACTGCCCTTGAAATAGATTGTTATTATTTACAACATTATTTCCTCTTGTAACAGTAAATACTTTAGTTTCAATACGTTTAATTGGATATTTGGCTGTCCCATTTTCTAATGCTTTTGTGTGAGCTGTAAGTACTGTTGGACTTAATTTTACTCTGCGTACATGTAAAACTGCATTGTCAATTTGGACTTTATAATTGTCTGCATCTCCCATTAAGGCAAATATGTCTGGACTTCTGATAAACTTTAGTTTTACGTTTACACCATTGATAAGGTATCTATCCTGAAAACAAATATCTAGGTGAGGTCGACCAATTAGATCAACGATTCTGCTTTCACTCATCATTTCCTTTCTTTTTGTAAATCCCTCATTATCTACAGTTCGATCTTGCATGTGTTTAGCTGTATCTTTGTACCACATACTGGCTGTTAGCTGCGTTTCTTTAGCCGCAGATCCGTAGCTCAGTAAAGTTTCTATATAAGCTCGGTAAGGATACGTTTTGTTCGTGCATGAGAGTAACTTATCATTTAAAATTAGTTCCACCTCACTGAAAAGCGAATGAAGCCAATTATTGACTGGCCCTACATCTTGATCAGCATCTAAGTTATCACCATTTTTTTTAGTTATCCTTACTTTGAGGTACAACAATGTATTTTTTAGATCTAGATAGTCATTACCAGTTCCCGAAATATTGAACTCTATAGGTTGCGTCCCACTTACGGAGTTTACTGGAAAATATTCGGCCCATTGACCATTTTCCACATTTGTCTGTGTTGCAGGAACTGCAAATATATCTAATTCAGATTTCATGCATTCGCATGATTGTTCATGAATTAATGACATATTTTTTACAATTTCTATCTTTGCTCACGGGATTCAGATTCGTTTAACTCTATTTCTTTGACTCTTATTAGATATGGTAATTGAATAGAAAATCTATTATACGTATTATTTGGAAATAGGATTTTCTGGTCTGTAGAACTTGTAAGCAAGTACATTTATTATGATCATTATTTTGGAAAACTCGATTTCTATTTATGCTTTTTTCGGTCTCTTCTTGTTATATTCGTTTAAGGGAATCCATTCGTCGAATTTCTTGGGCCAACCTTGATAACGTACTAATACTTGTTTCTGTTTATTAACGGTTTTACGTTTAAGTATTTTTTCGATAGTTTTATCGTACATGTTTATCTTTTGTAATTCGAAATTATAGAAAAAACCTTCTATAGGTTCATCGTCTAGATCTTCAATTTTATATATGGGTTTTCCGTTTCTTAAATATCTATTAGATATTTTGAAAACTTCTTCGGTCCATTTCTGATGATAACCGCGTTTAAAACTTCGTTGCTTATGTGTTATTCTAACTAAATCTCCTATTTTGAATTTATAAGGAGAACGTTTACGTAGAGATTTTCTCAATTCCTTTTCGTCGAAACTACCTTTTAATTCGGTTTTATTACTTAAAGATAGTAATTGGTACATGTTTTTATAGGTATTTCTACGAAATCGAGCTAAGATTTTAACGGGTTGTTTTCGTAAATAAGCAATGTCACCGATTTCGAATTTGTATTCTTTTTTAGGTTTCTGGGCATAAATCTTTCGCCATAAGAGATATTGCGTGTCTTCGTTTATTTCAGCAGGACTAAATCCGTGTAATCTAGAATGTTTACGATGATTATATCCCTTAACTAAATCTTGTAATACATTAATGAACTTATAAGTTTTTTTAGATTGGAAATATGTATACAATACGTGTTTCAAAGTACGAATAAAGGCTTCGGCATAAGCGGCCTTATGATCACTTAAGCTTTCGATGTGAACTATTTCGTTGTCTTTACAAAACTTTTTAAAACCTTGATTAACAAATTCACTACCTCTATCGGTTCTTATCAATGAAGGTTTTCTCTGTCTTATTACTTTAGTTAAAGCTTTTAAAATGGAACTAGCTTGTTTATTTTTAATCGGTTCTACAAAGGCATAACGACTAAACGTATCTATGCAAATCAATAAGAACTGTATACCGTCGTTATATTGTTTTATATTGGAGACGTCAGCTAAATCTAAATCCCACATGTAATTAAATCCAGCACTTGTAATTTTAGATTTCGTACCGGTGTGAATCTGTTTTCTAACACTATAAGCTTGTTGATTTCTTAACCATCTTTTAATTTTACTTAAGGAATATTTTCCCTTTGTAGCATTATAATGCTTTAGCTCCGGCATAACCTGCCGGATTTTTGTGATCGTTCCAAATTTTTTTCAATTTTTCATCCATTGATGTAAAAATATATTGTTGTAAATATATATTTTATCAAAATACATTTTTGACTTACCTTAGTTCTTTTTATAGATTTTTAGGTGGTAATATAATACATTTATTGAGAAGGAGCTTAATACAATATCATTACATAGTACCTAGAATACTTTAGTAAGATGTTATTTAATGATTTTTTTATTTTCAGGTAACGTTATCTGCCCTTAGTTAACGAATTACATGCTAAGTAGCATGCTTTACTGTATGCTAAAATTTTGCATAGCAATAACAATCCAGTTATGACACTTGAAGTACCCTTATGCGAGATAGCCGACTCCCTCGCATCTATCCAACGATTCGCTGTGAAAATGTATAGGTCGGTTTCGGGAATCGTTAGACGGAGCCACTCTTCAAGGTCATAATTGGAATGTTTCAGGGTTCCACTGACTGACCTCCATATGATAATATACCCCCTTCCATATCATATAGTTGGGCTTTACGCCACAGTCGATTTCAGTGGAGCTGCTCGTTAATAATTTCAAATTTAGAGCATTTCTACTAGTTATCTGCCCCTTTAGTTATGAAAATGAACACTAGACAAGCGTACCTAACCTTATACAATGCTCTTACATAATACCATAATGCTTTGTAAGACATTAATCTTGAATTCATTTTTTTTGATAAATTTTCCTGATTATTTTAATGAATGTATTTTCCAACAGAGTTATCTGCCCTTGAACATGACAAATGGCGAAATGGCCTATCATTTCATTACATTTTCACAATTAAAATAAGACAGTTTACAACTTGATGCGATGAAAAAACAATTTCTGAACAAACGCCTCATATACTAAATTGTCATTAGGTACGCCAAGTATGAAAGCGAGGACTTACCTTGTTCACTTCTTGGAAGTTCCTTGCTTGTATATATACCAGCAGTAGCGGACGTGAAAGAAGACAGTCCTCGTACGACGCATTATAAACAAACTGAAATTTCTCAAGTTGTGTTTTCTATGTGAGGTTTTTAGGTAATAAATTTCTTATTTCTCAACTGATTTTGCTAAACTAGGTATTGAAATATTCAGCGAGAAAAGATCTATATAATACAATACAAATAATAACCGTATCTGAAACAATTATTACATAATGAAGAAATATACGGCTTTGAGGAGGTGTAAAATGAGGAATTTTTACATTTTTCTTATTTTTTTTCGATATTTTTTATATTTTTTGATATTTTTATATGTTTTTCTATTCAAAATGAGGAGGAGGAGGAGGAGAGGAGGAAAATGAGGAGGAGGAGGAGGAGGAGGAGGAGGAAAATGAGGGGAGGAGGAGGAGGAGGAGGGGGAAAAGGAGGAGGAGGAAATGAGGAATTTTTACATTTTTTTCTTATTTTTTCGATATTTTTTAAATATTTTTGATATTTTTATATGTTTTTCTATTCAAAATGAGGAGGAGGAGGAGGAGGAGGAGGAGGAAAATGAGGAGGAGGAGGAGGAGGGAAAATGAGGAGGAGGAGGAGAAGGAGGAGGAGGAGGGGAAAATGGAGGAGGAGGAGGAGGAGGAGGAAAATGAGGAGGAGGAGGAGGAAAATGAGGAATTTTTACATTTTTTTCTTATTTTTTCGATATTTTTTAATATTTTTTGATATTTTATATGTTTTTCTATTCAAAATGAGGAGGAGGAGGAGGGGAGGAGAGGGAGAAAAATGAGGAGGAGGAGGAGGAAAATGAGGAATTTTACATTTTTTTCTTATTTTTTCGATATTTTTTTATATTTTTGATATTTTTATATGTTTTTCTATTCAAAATAGAGGAGGAGGAGGAGGAGGAGGAGGAGGAGGAGAAAATGAGGAGGAGGAGGAGGGGAGGGGGAAAATGAGGAGGAGGAGGAGGAGGAGGAAAATGAGGAGGAGGAGGAGGAGGAGGAGGAGGAGGAGGAAAATGAGGAGGAGGAGGAGGAGGGGGAAAATGAGGAGGAGGAGGAGGAGGAGGAAAATGAGGAGGAGGAGGAGGAGGAGGAAAATGAGGAGGAGGAGGAGGAAAATGAGGAATTTTTACATTTTTTCTTATTTTTTCGATATTTTTTAAATATTTTTTGATATTTTTATATGTTTTTCTATTCAAAATGAGGAGGAGGAGGAGGAAAATGAGGAATTTTTACATTTTTTTTCTTATTTTTTCGATATTTTTTAAATATTTTTTGTATTTTTATATGTTTTTCTATCAAAATGAGGGGAGGAGTATACAACGGATACAATAATAATTAAAAAAAAAAGATGACGTCATCAGTTTCTATAGCAACCATTTATTAGAAAAAGATCTATAATAGTAAATCATATTAAAAAAATCCATTATTAGACTTGTCTATTAGACTTAAAAAAAAGAAAAAAAACAAAGTTTTTTTTGGTTTCTATGGTAACATAATAAATATTTATACCGAAAATATTCCGAACAAATAAATCCTTTTCTATTTTGAAATTAGTAATTCTACTTCCGGTTTACGTTGCATCATGGGATACTTACTTTTTCGGATTTGGGGAAAAAAAAATAATCCGAAAAAAGGGTGTGTCGGATGTCAACTTGATTTCAATATTTCTTGCATGGCAACCGGTTCACTTCCTTGTTATCGTCGTTACAACGACGTAGACAAGGGGGGGCCCCCCTTGTCTACGTCGTTGTAACGACGATAACAAGGGGGGGGGGTCCGGCTGCCTATGCAAGAAATATTGAAATCAAAGTGACATCTATACACACATTGCTTTTTTTAGATAATTTATGCTGTTTTTACAGGTATTGTATTAGTAGCACAATATAAGAGTCATGTGGGATATCATCAGTGGTGTCTTGCTGGAATTATTGTACAGCACTCTAGGTCATGGAAGGTAAAAATAACAACTACAATAAAATGGCATAAGCTGAAAAGAATTAGAATTTACTTAGAGCTGTTCAATTGAGGGCAAAGTACATTCGTTATATATCTGGAAAAATATTATTCAAACCTGGTATATTTTTGTCGGGTAACTAGCCCTTTAGAGTGGTGTAAAAGTGAATACTTTCGAAGACACCATAATGAGATAGACTATGCTTTATCTGTTAATCTGTTAAATGACACATGAACATAGATGTGTTATGTAGTAAAGATTGTAATTTTTAGTTTAGAATAACATTAAAGGTTCGAGAAAGAGCTATTTTTCAATGCAAATGATAAAAGGATATCGTTACATGGTAATTTTAATGTTTTGAATTGCCCGTTTCCTTTCTTTTACTACTTTATTGTTGCATCTAAATTTCGTAACAATCATAACTCTTTTTTCCCCTGATTTGGGATTGTAGTTATCGCCGATCACACAAGAGGAAGCTTTGACAATTGTTCAGATTAAACCGCCGTTTGAAGACATACGATTTGGACCGTTTACAGGAAATGCCACTTTGATGAGGTAGCAGCTACGTTTTCTATCTGTTCACTTCATTGGATAAACCTTTCTAATATCAATAATTTAGCTTTGACACCCAACTGATTACAGATTAAGTATACTGTCAATCGGGAATAATCGGCGTCAGATAATTTACGCAAGAATCGTCATTTTAAGTATTCGCCAGTACAAATAAAGCGAATTTAATAAAAGTAAAACTATTGCCAAAATTTAACTTTTGCGTTTTGTCACACTCAAGAATTTCCGCTAAAAAAAACGAACCCAAAAATTGTCCGATTGCAGTAAACCGACATGTGTATACGAACTACAGAGAGACTAGACCACGTACTCTTGAAAAACTTATTTTTTACTTAAGTTATTCCCCTTTCTTTGTTTATTACGATAAAGTATACGAACTGTTCTAATAACAAGATGTCAGTCAATCTATTTAAACTTACTTTTAATTGGATTATGTAATTTATACTAGTTAATAATTTGGTGTTTGCAATAACTATTACTGATTGCCAATTACGATTCTAGTTTACTTCTAACAGATTTTATCAAACTGCCTTAATTCGCTGTTTTTGATTTCGTTTTTAGATGTTCTTAGCGGCACTTTGGCAATTTTAGAAAATCATATGGTATTAACTTGCCATTGTTTTGTATTGCATTCGGATTGACTTATTTCACTTATTTCTGTATGTAAGTTTTTTTTCAGTCACATTTCAATTTTTTTCAGATGGTTTGGCAAACTAAATGAACATTGCAAAGTTAGAGGTAGAAGTTTTTTATACATACAAACCTCAATGGGAAAAATAAAACATGCGGACTCACCTCAGAAGAAGCTCTTGCAACAATAAAGAAAGGACTTCAAGACCATAACACAACGTATATATATCACTGTCAAATCACTACTTCTGCCCTATTGGATACGAAGATGTTCCTTCACTACCAACAGAGGCGTACTCGTAAGTTTAAATACAACAATATATATGCTATTCTTTACATGTTAAAAACATTACCTGACTCGTTATTTCTCAGTTGTTCTTTTCGACCAATTAATGAAACCGGTAGACAATTGTGGTATGTAATATATGAGTGATTTTATTTACAGATAATTCATTAAAGGTTCGACTGTTTTTATTGCTTAAATTAGTCTTGTAGTAGAAACTTTATAATTTCAAATTTGATGTTACTTTTTTAAAAGTAAATGTTTTTCAAGTGTCGGATGTTTCTCGATTCCAACCACTTATATCTTTCTATCGCAAATGTAAACTGTTTAAGTTTCATCTTTAATTAAAGTATGGAGTACAATTATCTCAAAATACTAACGTTTTTAGCTAAACTGGCTAAAGCCAGATGAGCTGATGGCATGATGTGTGCTTGTGTGCGTGCGTGCTTCCGCCCGTCCGTTAACAGCAAAAGCTCTGAAACTACTTGGCCAATTTTAACAAAACTTGACAGGAATGATCCCTAGAAGGGAGTAGATGAAAATTTGTACAATTGGTTTCCATGGCAACCAAAAGTAGGTCACAGCGACCTAGAATGTAAAAAACCTAAAATAAGCTTCTTCTCTGAAACCATGGTTATATGCAAAATCTGATGTGATATTTAGCTTCTAGACACCCTTAA
>CM056597.1:45412109-45516443 GCA_029721355.1 Tegillarca granosa | reverse complement strand
GAAAAAAATTGCAGGTACACATGTAGCAGCTCTTCTGTCTACATTACGCAGCTCCCATTTACAAATAGTACTATAATGTAAGGGCACAGCTCTGGAATTATTGTCACTACTAGATTGACCACAATAAATTCTTGGGAAAGATAAACATTCTGAATTAATATCTTGAAAGAGACCTAATTGGGAGTTCCCTTCACCAGGGGCTACCTCAAATATTTGATTGAATTCTCTGTTATCAACAGGTTGTAAACAGTGTCTAGATTTCCATTTGGTCTTGTCTCAATGTCTTCATCTTCTGTCCACTGTTCACTGTCATTAGTTGGTCCTACACACCTAGTAGACACATCTCCTTCAGGTCTATCAAAATCATTGTCATCACCTTGTCTGTGCAATTGATCAAGATTATTATGTAGCCAGGTTTCGTCAACTTTGATGCCTCATTTCTGAACAAAACACTATTTTGAACCAACCATTTAGCCGCATTCAATACTTTAGTGGACCTTACATTCTCAAAAGCAACATGAAGTCTGTAGCTTAATTTTCTTTTAAATTTTACAGGACAGTCTCTGTGTCATTCATGAGCCTAGGCAACAGTTTCACTGTGCTATTGACATCAGCTGGGACATTACAACATTATCCCGTATGTTTAATTGTCCACCCCTGGGCATTTCCTTATCTGCATGAATGGCAGCTTGGTGCAACAAGCCTTTCCTCCAATGGGGTCAAATCCAGTTCCGGTGGTTTCACAGGGAACATCAACCATTTAGCAGAGAGCATGCTGGTATTTTTTGACACTTAAAAGAATTCAGACATGTAGCCACAAACCCATTCAATATTGCCTACACTTTTAATTCCAGTCAAAATATTTATTCATGAAACGTTTTCACTACTTCCAGTAATTTTAAATTACATGTATCTACATTCAACATATGATGTTTGAAGAAAGTTTGAGAACATGAGGAACAAACATATTCGGGTCCTTGTTTCACCTTAGTTTTAAAAGTGTTTATTACATTTTCTAGATCAATGGATGAAATTGATATTCCGTCTGAAATATTTTCAAATGTACTGTCTGTTTGAACTTTATTCTGACTTCTTGTTTCCTTCCTAACTAAAATCTTGTCTGTATTTTCCAAATGTTTATCATTTAAAAATGGCAAATCAATAAGTTTGATGGTTGAATGTTGCAGTTTCATATTTTTTGCAGAATTTGCCTGAATGCTTGTTTCATTCAAAATGCCAGAAGCACACAATTTCCTCTTGTTACAATCATTTTGACATTTGGAGCTGAAATCAACCATTTTGTTTTTTTTGGATTCTGATTTGCAGACTGAAAAAAACGAATGGATCCTATCAGTTTCATGTACTGCATACATAGCATGCAAATCGTTAAGGGATGCAATGACTGAAAGATTCTTTGAACCACCCTATTTCTTTGATGTCTTTTGTGTCACAGAAATACGAATATTATGCAATTCATACTCGATTGATGCCAATTGTTTCGATGTCATTGTACTAAACAGTGTTCTTACATGGGAACACAAGTCAATTACAGAGCCAACCACACAACTTCCATCTGGACAGCAAAGCCCATTTGCATTTCTTGCATGGGAGTAAAAAACGAAAAATTTATTCAGAGTAAAATAATGCCTAGTGCATTGCTATCTGCTATAAAAACAGACCAGGCTTGTAGACCTGTACTGGTGGAATTCACCACAATGTTTTGCAATGCAGACTGTAATGGCAACAGAGGATATTCCCCAATAAAACATTCATCTAAAGTGCCAATATAGGTTTTTAGTAATAGAACAACAAAATACCTGCTCCTGTATTAGAACATTTACAGGGAAGTCGTCTGGCAAGAGATAATTATAATTTAACAATACCTTTCTCTTTAACTCTGTATATACATAATCACCAGCATACAAAACAAAATGTAAATCATCTTTGACCAAGGCTTATTTCTTTTAAATTTAGTAACCATTAGGAACATAAAACAATTTGAAACACACTGATTTCCCCCACTTGATTCTGAAAAACAACCATTACCCTGGTGAAAATCTGCTGAACAGAGCAATTGATATCTATCCAATGACATGGTGCTGTATTGTGAATGGTGGAACAACTTGGTCAAATTATAACCCAACAATACTTGTTTTTTAACACTGTGTTGCATTAACACATGTTAACCTCTAGCCCAAATGTGTGTTACCAGTATGCTTTATTTTGTCCAATACCTTGTGTCAAGGTTTTTTTTCCCCCTGTGTTAAGTGTTGTAATTTCCAATACCTCGTGTTTCCAATTTGTGACATTTTATAATTTCCAATGTCGTGTTCAATGTTTTGAAATTTCCAAAACCATGTGTATCATGAGTTATGTTTTTTAATACCATGTGTTATGTTTCACATTTCCAATACCATGTGTTATATTTCACATTTCCAATACCATGTGTTTTGTTTCTTATTTCCAATACCATGTGTTATGTTTCACACTTCCAATACCATGTGTTATGTTTCACATTTCCAATACCATGTGTTATGTTTCTTATTTCCAATACCATGTGTTATGTTTCTTATTTCCAATACCATGTGCTATTTTTCATAATTTCCAATACCAAGTGCTAGTTTTCATAATTTCAAGTAATATGATCTATGTTTCATAATTTCAAATACCATGTGCTATTTTTTAAAATTTTAAATACTACTGGTTTCTCGTTCTCTATTATCGAAAGTAAAACAATGATTCGAAATTGCCAATTATTACATCTTTACAATCCCAGGATTAATTGACAATTTTGAACGGGAAAAACAAACAAACGAACTTGTAATTTGAAATAACAATGATGGATGTCAGCGTGTTTTCAAATTATATTAAACGGTTATCAAAGAAAAAGAACAAAACCAGCTGAAAACGAAATATGATTGATGACAGCAGGCTTCAGCTCCAAGTCCCATTACACATTACTCATTATTTTACTATATCGGATACCAAACAGAGAACCACCCAAAGTCCTATTTAATTTTAAAAATTAAACTTATGGTGTGTCATCGGTTTCTATAACAAATACTCACCCACTGAAAGTGCAGGTATACAAATTTTTATTCACTACCGGAAGTAATAACCGGAAGAAACGCTTACCAAGTCCGCTTGTAACATTATATTTACAAAAAAAAATTAAAAGGGCACGCTACGTTCCAATATAATATCAACTACACGAGAAAAACAACAAAAGAAAAACATATAATCTAAAATAAAAAATATAACATCGGGGTCTCCGTGGGGATTCTTTAGAGAAATTGAGTTACTAAGAATAAATTAACAGAGAATATATTAATTAAACAAAAATACTATTAATACTAACCTTCACTTACTCCACAAATCACGATACAGGAGGCAATTCAGTCGATCTTCTTCGATCAGTCTTTTCAGTAATGGCGATAACCCAAGCTAACCCACGCTACAGAAGAAGTCACGTGACTTCATCCTGCATATTCATGCGCACATCGCGACTTCATTACTTCATGACGGATATATTTCTTGTTTTTATTGACTTATACTTTATGATAAAAAAACAAAACAAATTCAATTTATGATTTATGCAACATCATTAATTTTGAGAATAGAATTTTTCCAGATACCAACCGGATCTATTTTTCTACACGCGCAAGCTTACAAACACAGCGTTTTTGGCACTTCTTTATTTGGTCAATGGACGCTATCGATTGGATGTTTCATCTACAGTACCCATTCCTTATATGGGAGAAATCGGAAGTAGCCAGACACTATCGAGTATTACCAATGATCAAGGGAGATAACATAACTGCCCCGCGACTATTACATAACTTCATTCACAAACAATCCCAATAACGCCCAAACTGAGAAGTTTTGGGGTTAAAAAATAAACCGAGAGTAAACAGTTTTTTTTCGACATTTTTTTTTAATTGTCTATTTGTGATCGGGCGGTACATACATTTATTGCATTAATTTTCGAGTGTCTTCCCAGACGACTCAATATCTTTTTGTATGCTTTCAATTCTTGCTGGTGGTTTTGATCGTGGATTGTTCATGATTGCTTCGAGCGGTTGATGATATGTGATAAGCTTAAATCATTTACCATACAGATGTAAATGAAAATGTTCGCAACCCCAAATTATTACCAGTGCTTTTTTTTCAGTTTGAGTTTACCGCATTTCAACTTCGGTAAGCGATCAGCTAGCATATGCCACTATTTTACCTTCCTGTGAAAGTACTGCTGGTAGTCCGACGGGACTTGCGTCGACTACAAGTTCTTATGTTTTATTGGCATTGAAACATGCCATTGTAGTTTCACTCGTGAGTAATCGTTTAAGATTTTTTATGGCTTTCTGCTGTTCAGGTCCCCACTTCTACTGAACGTTTTGTTTCGTTATGAGCGCACTGGTTCTGTATTGTTGAATAATTTGGGATGAATCTTGACACATAATTTGTCATTCCAAGAAATGATCTAACTTCTGAACATTTCTTGGAGGTGTTGTTTGTTTTAGCAATTCAATTTTCTTTGGATCTGCAGATATTCCTTTGCAAGAAAATGTGTACCTAAAAAATTCAAGTGAACGTTTGTTAAATTCACATTTTGCTCTATTTAATTTAATGTTATTTTCACTAAGCCTCTGGAAAACTGAGCGTAAGTTATTGTCATGTTTTTCTAGAGAACAACCGTACACTATTTTATCATCACTTATGTTTAAAACCCCTGTTATACCTCTAAGAATTTCCCTGATTGTATTTTGGAATATTTCCCAGACTGAAGAAATGCCAAACATAAGTCTTAAATGTTAAAATAACCTTGACCTCATTCTCTAGGGCATAAAAAGATGTCAAAAGTGAAATCCTTAGTTCATTTTTCTAACTATAAGCATGATATTGACATTTATTCATTTATAGACATACATAAAGGTCAATACCTTTCTTAAAAACTAAAGAAATTAAACATCTTTTTTTTGTGAGAACCTATCAGGACACACATTTTGCTCTATTCAATTTTTTTCTGTCATTTACACTTTTGTCTATTAACTGATAGCAAGCTCAAAGTAAAAAAAATCAAAATGTGACCTTGACAGCATTTTGAGGTCGGTCATGGCTAATGATAATAAATGTAAATTAAGGACCGTTGTCTTCTTACTGTTAATCCTGAAAATATATTGCTTTAACAAATAACCACACCAAAAATCATTTAATATCTCATGAAATAAGGATGGTGGAGCTTTTGAAAAAGTGGCAGAAAATAATAATAATAATAATAAAAATACATTTGATTTTTTTTTCAAAAGTGTACCTTTTTACTCTTGTCTGAAAATTTTCTTTTTTTTTCTTGAAGGAAGGTCTTGCAACAAAACAGTTTTTCTTTTCTTTAACGTAGAATATTATTTTTTTCTTTCTTTTCTTCCAATACCAGGCCTTCTTCTCTAGGACATGCCTGTAAAACCTGACTTGCAATCTCCTGTTATTGGAACCTGTCGAATCAAGCTTTTCAGCAGAATCCAATATATATGTGAGCTTGGTTATTATTGTACTCTTTTTACAGATTTCTGTAAATCAAGAGAGCTATCAATAGGTTCAGGTTCTTAAATTCTGAATACAGACTCTATTTCTGGTTCTGGTACAATTTGTTTTTGCTCCACTGGAAAATTTCTGCACATCTTGTGTCCGGTGAAATGTGGACAGTTTCTGTAAAATTCTGAAGAGAATTCCAACTGGCTTCCAGTTGATGTGATAAAATGGCAGCAATGTGTTTACATGGTAGATGGTATTTCTGGAATTCTTTGCACTGGCAAGATTGCATTTGCCTTGTTTCATCATAACCAAGATAAACACGATACACTTTTTTATCATTCAGTGAAGAGTTCGCTAGGTATTTGTTGGAATCTTGTAATCATGTTAGGTGTGATTGATGCTGCTTTTATATTGGTGTCACGCATATGTTTAACAAGAAACTGTGGTCCTGTGATGAAGATCTTTTGGCAAATGTTCTACTTTTTCTCTCCATCCAGTTGTCATGGTAACATCATTAGCTAGATATCTGTAACAGTGTTAATTGTTTTGGAATAAATTACAGCCAAGATTAGGACATTTTTACTCTTGAAATAAGGAAGAAAATAAAAATTTTATTTTCAAACTTGGACATTTCTAGTACACCCATCAAATGGAAAAACATAGGTTTCATTAAACTTATCTATTCAAATAACCATAAAAATTATTTTTAAAAAATTAACTGAAATGAAAATTAAACTCACTATATGTATATATTTTGACACAATTTTTAAAGCAGATCACTTAGTGATCTTGCTTTTAAGCGATCGCCAGGTTTTGAAGTCACGTGACCGTGCTATGCATCAGCGCCACCCTTAGGAGTTGACACTTAGTTTTGTATCATTTCACTTTTTTGAAAATGAGAAATATTTGTCAATTGAAATGAAGGCCAATAAAACAATAAAATCCGTTTATCGCGTGTTTGTTTTCTCTCTCTCGCTGGCTATGCATCGGCGGAAAGTGTCATTCGTACTGTCGCACCGGCCACTCTTTGTTTACAGTACTTGAGATATTTCTTTTCTCGAGTAATTTTCAAACAAAGTTTTACACACTTATCAGATATCAAGACTTTCATTATAACTTTTATAAACATGGAGCTTGTCATTTTTCAAGTCAAAATGTCGGAGTGAAATTTGTTTTTAGATTGATTTCTTGGAAACTGTAGAATTTCGGGTAATAAAATTTTCACAAGATATATATTTGATATATTTTTGATTTTGGTCTTTCATAAATAGTAAAGGTTATATTCCTACTTTTAGAACTAAGGAGTTGTTGTCATATAATTGAGCGCGGGTGCGACAGTGCGGGTGACACTTTTCGAACCTAGCTTGCATCAGCGCCATTTAATTCACTTTTGTATCGCTCTGCAAAGATAAAATTCACCCAAGAAAACATAATAAATAATGAATAAAATATGTTCGTCGTGTGTGTGTATTTTTTTTTCTCTCTCTTCTTCTCTCGAGTGCTACCAGATTTACGGAAACTGCCATAAAAGTACGCTGCAGGGGCGCTACAGTAATTCATCGACGATTGGTTGAAATTGACTTTATTCTGTCATTCGATTAGTTGACAGACGAAAGCGACCCGTTCCACTTGAACCCTTGAAGAAGAAAGACGACAAAGATTTTCTTTTTTGTATAGATTTGGTAAGTATTAAATTAGTAAACACGCAAGTACAACATACGGTTCATTGATATATAGTCGGTTGGCGGTGCGGGATTCAACCATTTCATGTTGTATTTTTTTTAAATCTCGGTCGCCTGTCACAAAACCCAAATCGCGTGCCCGGGCAATCAACATAATTTGTTTTTATTTTTAATCGCTATCGTGAATCGAGATATAATTTTGATGTTTTCAGCGGCAATTTTTTAAAATTGTCTCTCGCGATTTGTGATGCAAGATGAGCAAAATTGACAAGAATTACACACAAGATACAAGATATTAAGAAAAAGATTACATGATCAATATATATAGAATAATCAAGATATTTTTGACAAATTAATTAATTAGAGCCAAGAGTAAGATTACTTATTATGTGACGATCAGTTGTCAATTACAAGACAAGATATAATACAAGTTTACATTATTTATTAAGAATTTTCAAGATATTTGGAGAAAATACCGTATGAAATTTTATTTGTACATGTAGCCCGCAAGAGTAGGATCACTTTACTTGAATTCAAGATTATGTATTGCCATTTGTCAGATTATTCCAACAGGAAATACTAGTATATTGCAGATTTATTTGAAGTTAATAAACATGGGTTAAATTTACCAAAGATTTCATTTTTTTTGTTCAATGTGGGAACAATTATGTCAAATTTGAAGATTAAAGTTCTTGCCCAGGGGAATTTTCACCAAGGTTCGAGTATATTTTCATCCATTTCAAGGGGTAGACAGTGTGTAGCTAATTCTTTCATAGCTCTTGCTTATGCTTATGTAAAACCAGTCAAGAAATGGACACATTTTGATATTAATAGTATATTGATCAGTGGGGATGATTTGTACAAAAATATAATTTTAAACAAGCGTGAACTAACACATTCATATCTGCAATGAATGACATACCAAGTTTACCCATTCTTATTCATGATATTTTCATTTCTCATAGAATTTTGGACACTTTTTCTGGCTTTATGAATTCTGAAAGGAACACTTATCCTTTGTATTCATTAGAGGGTGCTTTAAACTCTGTGTTTGCACTTACCAAAATTTGTGTTTTTTATTGCTGGTGATTATTCTGTGGCAATAATAGATTGTGATGGTGATTTTTAACTCACCTGAGCTGAAAGCTCAGATGAGGTATTGCTATCCATCACCGTCCGTCGTGCGTCGTGCGTCGTCCGTCGTCCGTCGTGCGTAAACTTTTTACATTTTAATCTTCTCCTCCAAAACCACCGGGCCAAATTTAATGAAACTTGGTAACAATCATGCCTGGGTGAAGCCCTTTCAGATTTGCACAAATGAAGGAGTTATGTTCCCCTTGGGGCCCCATAAGGGGGGAAAGAGTGAAAAATCTTCTCCTCTGAATCTACAAGAGATATACCTTAGTTATTTCATTTATAACATCCTTAGGTCATCTATTTTCAGATTTGCAAAAATGGTAGCCATTGGGCTCAAAATAGGGAAATTGTAAGGCACTGAGTGGGGAAATTGCTAAAAATTATATATGTGTCACTATATCTTGAAAACTATCAACTTTTTATATAGGCATGTATATTAGAATGTTGTAGGTATTGCAACAACGATCATTTTGATATATGGTTCAAGGTCAAATGTTGAAAGATCAAGGTCACAGCTGCAAAAGAAGACTTAAACTGCTTATTATCTTGAAAACTATTAACTTTTTGTATAGGCATGTATATTAGAGTATTGTAGGTTTTGACAAGACAATCAGTTTGCTATATGGTTCAAGGTCATATATTGAAAGGTCAAGGTCACAGCTGCAAAGGAAGAGTTAAAATTGCTAATTATCTTGAAACTATCAACTTTTTGTAGAGGCATGTATATTAGACTATTGTAGGTATTGGACATGGCGATCATTTTGATATATGGTTCAAGGTCATATGTTGAAAGGTCAAGGTCACAGCTGCAAAGGAAGACTTAAAATTGCTAATTATCTTGAAAACTATTACTTTTTTGTATAGGCATGTATATTAGAATATTGTAGGTATTGACATGACGATCATTTTGATATAGGGTTCAAGGTTATATGTTCAAAGGTCAAGGACATATCAACATAGGAATACTAAAAATATTAATTATCTTGAAAGCTATTAATTTTATGCATAGGCATGTGTATTAGAATATTGTAGGTATTGACATGACAATCATATATGGTTTGAAGTCATATATGTTCAAAGGTCAAGGACATAGCTGCATAATTATACTGAAATTGATTAATGATTGCACTACAGTTTCTTCATGCATATTTTATAAGCTACTTATAAATGAAAAGTGAGTGGATATATTTCTGATTAAGTTTTGTGGGAGTTTTTAACTTGAGAAAACTTTTAAAGTTTCTGTACTTAATATATTGTCTATTGCACTTTGCAAACAATATTGGACATATTTTCAGGTGAGCGTTAAGGCCCATGGGCCTCTTGTTATATATTTGATCCACACGCCCGAAATGTTGAAGGGAAAAAAGATTGTGGTGGTTTGTCAACAGTTTTTGTATTTTCAAAATTTTGTGATCTATGTCAGTTTTTACACACGCACACAAGTGGTGACAAGATGCAGTTTGAAATTAATGCTGTCAAATTGAATGCCCTGAAAAAACCAAAACAGTTTTTGTCCATTAAAAGTCCGAACTTCTCTTCTTCACAGTTAGTAAAAACCCAGACACAGAATAATCTCTTTGGTCTTATTGATCTGCCTTTTTTAGAAGATACAATGCAAAAAACTAACAAATTTATGGATGCAAATGATTGCCAACAGAAACCCTGTATGACAAGCTCGCATTCATCTCGGTTAATATTGAAACGTAAAGAAAACTTGTCCAATGTTTCAAATTGCAAGAAGAAGAAAACATCTTCATGTAATTTGAAGGTTCAAGAGATAATAAATGAAGGTAACTTTTTGTACTACAAAAATACCAATGACGTTTATTGCACATTAGAAGAGTTGACACAAATACTGGTTACTAAATTCAAACAGTCTGTAGAACATGGCCCAGTATATGTTTGTTCCTGTTGTAGTCAGACTTGGTTTAGACATTCTGTGTATACAACAAAAAAACTACAGATTTGCCCCCTGGCCTCTTCCTGTTTGAACAACATCAGAAGTGTTGATAATACAGAATGGGTTTGTGAGGAATGTTATAATTGTATTAAAGAGAACAAAATACCCCCATGTTCTAAAGCTAATGGTTTGGAGTTTCCGCCTATACCTCTTGAATTAGATATCACTTCTCTGGAAGAGCGCTTAGTAACTCCCAGACTTCTTTTCATGCAGATTAGAGAAATAGCCAGAGGGGGACAACAGTCATTAAAAGGTAATGTAGTAAATGTACCGGCTGATGTGGGTTCAACAATAAAGAAGCTGCCACGTACATTGTCTGATGATGAAACTATATTGATCAAATTGAAAAGGGACACACATATGCAGCACTGGGTTCAATTTCAACCTGTTAGACCAACAAAGGTTTTTGATGCAGCCAAATGGCTTATTTCAAATAGTACCCTATTCAGAAATGAAGGTATTTGTCTTGACGACACTTGGATTGATGAATTTCCATCCTCATGCAAAAATGATACTTCTCATATTAACCGCGATAACAATTGCTCAAAAGAGGATGAGGTTAATTCAGACCTTGCCCCTAGCAAATCCTCTGCAGGCAATGATGCAAATGTTCTTTCAATTGAAAGAAGACATTTTGAAAACACTGAAAATGATTCTGATAATTTTTCTGAAAATGAAGACTTTGACACAAGACCTACTGGCAATATGGATACAGTAATGCATCCTGTAGATTTTAGGGAATTTAATCGGATTTTATCAGTTGCCCCAAGTGAAGGAAATACACCTATTGGTCTTTTCCAAGATGTTAACTCTGAATTTCTAGCTTTTCCAAAGATATATTGTGGTAAAAAAAGACCTAGATAATAACACTAGGAAAGTCCCTTTGCGTTACAGTACTATTTGTAAATGGGAGCTTAGAAATGTGGACCGAAGGGTAGCAAAGTGTACTCCTAATTTGTTTTATAAAATGAAAAAATTGCAGATCAAGCAAATTAAAGACAAGGTCAATTTGGCAATTAGAAAATGTAAAACCAAAGGTAAAAGAATTACAGTTGGTGATATACTTTCCCCGAATGGTGTCAATAATATAATGAAATTGGATGAGGGATATAGGATACTTAGAACTTTAAGGGTTCCCCTCCCTATTAGGGAACAAGCTAAAAGGGATATATATGCAATGATAAGACAGCTTGGCATTCCCACATGGTATATTTCCCTTTCTGCAGCTGAAACTCGATGGACAAATCTGCTGAAAACCCTAGCAAAATTGGCTTATAACAGGGAATTCACGGATAATGAAGTAATGTCTTTTTCTTGGGAAGAGAAATGTAAACTAATAAGATCAGATCCAGTCACATGTGTCAGGCACTTCGATCATAGAACCCAGAAATTTATGACAATTGTGCTACAAAATGACCCACCACCCATTGGCAACATTTCAGATTTTTTTTACCGTGTAGAGTTTCAGCAACGGGGATCTCCACATATTCACATGTTGGTTTGGGTTAAAGGTGCTCCTGTATATGGTGTAAATACAAATGATGAAGTTGTAGCATTTTTAGAGAAATTTGCTTCATGTAAAAATGATCCAGCAATACCAGAACTCATTAATTATCAAACTCATAGACATGCTCGTACATGTAGGAAGAAAGGAAAACCCATATGTAGATTTAATTTCTCAATGCCGCCTTTACCGAGAACAATGATATTGACACCACTTGATGCCAGTGAAATTACAGATGAAGTCAGATCTAATTATCAGAAATTATAAGAATTATTGGAAAAGATGAAATTTGGTGATAACATATCGTTCTCAGAATTTTTGGGTTTGCTTGGGTTTGATTTTCAATCATATATTTTGGCTATCAGAAGTAGTATTAAATCTGATAAAGTTTTTCGTAAAAGAAGCCCATCTGAAATAAGAATAAACAGTTACAATTCAGTATTGCTGAAGTGTTGGGAAGCTAATATGGACATTCAGTATATCTTGGACCCATATGCGTGTGCTGCTTATATTGTAAATTATATCTCAAAGGGTCAAAGAGGGATGTCTAATCTGCTTTATGAAGCATGTAACGAAGCTAGAAAAGAAAATTCTGATATAAGGCAACAGGTGAGAAAAGTTGGAAATGTGTTTTTAAATCATCAAGAAGTTGGTGCCCAGGAAGCAGCTTACATAGTACTGCAATTGCCCCTTAGGCGATCAAGCAGACAGGTTGTTTTTATTAGCACTAATAAAGAGGAAAACAGAGTTGTTCTTCTTATATCATTTAGTGATATGAAAAATTTACTAAATCAGTCAGTTGACATTGAAAGTGACAATTTTATTAAAAGGTATCAGAGAAGGCCTAAGTTCTTAGAATTTTGTTGCCTTGCAGACTATGTATCCTGGCTCAATTACAAAGTGTCAGAAAACATCAAAGAAAAGCCAGGTAACAGTACAGATTTTCTTGATGAAAGTATTTATCAGGAAAATCTAGATGATGACGAATGTGCTAATGATTCAGAATTAGGCAATTTTGACGTTGAAAATGAGATAGACTTGGTAATGAATACTTCGGTTCAAAGTAAGAATATTTCTGAGATTGCACCAGGGTCAATTTACGAATTGTAAAATGGCACACAGGTGGTAAAAAGAGTAACACAAAGGGTTATAAGATATATCAGATTTAATATTCAAGTAGACAGAGAAGATTATTTCAGGGAACTCATAATGTTGTTTTATCCTTGGAGGATGGAATCTGACATATTGGGTATTTTTCAGTCATATGAAGCAAAGTATGAATATGTGAAAGATAGGATAGATGAGAAAAGGTGTTTGTATGAAAAGTCTACAATATCTGATGAATCTTTCAATATGGTTGAAGATCAAGATATTTATGACAATGTGGCCCCCTCTGCGGAATATGAAAATGCAATTGTCAAAATTTTGCCAGATAAAGTTTCAGATTGTTTTGGTTGTTTTGATCCAGGGCAAAGTTTACACACATCCGACTTGGGTGTAGAACTTGATGCATGCGTCCATAGGAAGCAGTATGTTGGACCAGAATTTATTGAAAATGAAATGCCAGATGCTTCATATAGATCATTGGTTCAGAGTTTAAACAGGAAACAGAAGGAATTCTTTTACCATATATTGCATATGGCAAAAACAAAAGAAGAACCCTTCTATTATTTTTATCAGGCGGAGGAGGTGTTGGAAAAAGTATTTTGGTGAGAGCACTTTATCAAGCTTTATTGAAATATTTTTTTGCATAAAGTTGATGAAAACCCAGATCAGATTAAATTGCTACTTTGTGCACCAACTGGAAAGGCGGCATACAATATTAATGGGGCTACAATTCATTCTACATTTTGTATACCGGTAGGCCAAGGTTTTGCTTTTAAACCGTTGGATATGCAGCAACTAAGCGCAATGCAAACCAGATTATTAAATTTAACAATACTTTTTATTGATGAAATTTCAATGGTTGGTTGCAAAATGTTGAATTTTATAAATCTGCGTTTGCAAGAAATAAAGGGTTGTACAAAACCTTTTGGTGGGTGTAAGTATTGTTGCTATTGGAGACTTGTTTCACTTAAAACCAGTGATGGATAACTGGGTATTCAACAATCTACATTGTGATTATGGTCCAATAGCATCAAACTTATGGATAGACCATTTTACTCTTTTTGAATTGCATGAAATTATGAGACAGTAAAACGATTGTGTGTTTGCAAATATCTTGAATAGGTTTAGAGAAGGAATGCAAACAACAGATGATATGAAAGTATTGCAATATAGAGTAAAATGTGATGAGGATGTTCCAAAAAATGTGCCTCGTTTATTTACTACTAGAAATGAAGTTAATACATACAATCATGATCTTTTTGCTTCTGTTGAAGAAAACTTGAAAACTACTGTAAGTGCAATTGATACTGTTACTGGAGATTTATCAGATCAGGTGAAAGAAAGCATAAAAAATAAAATTCCCAATGATGCATCAAAAACAATGGGATTGAGTAAGCATTTGCCTTTAGCTGTAGGTTTACCTGCAGAAATTTGCATAAACATTGATGTTGATGATGGTATGGCAAATGGAACACCAACTATGATAAAAAATTAGATTTCCGTGTAAGTGGTTCAAATAGGTGTAGCATAGTATGGGTAGAATTTTATAATCACAAAATTGGGCAGAAGATGAGGAAAAAATATGATCACCTATATGAAGCTGGCATAAGAAGGGAATGGACACCAATACTAGAAGTTACCAAAAAATTCATGTTTAGGTACTATAAACCATATTTCATTGTGCGGCGTCAGTTCCCGGTACATTTAGCAGCTGCTAGAACTATACACAAATCTCAAGGTGCTACTTTTGAATCTGCCGTTGTTCATTTTGGACGAAGACAAATTGATCATATTCATTATGTTGGATTGAGTAGGGTGAAAACCTTGTCCAATTTGTTTATAACTGAACCTAACGACACTAAAATTTCAGTTTCTGAGCATGTCCAGTGTGAAATGGAAAGAATGCGTAAAAATCCTCTTTCAGTTTGTATACCCTCTGTAGTAGATATGAAAAATGAAATTACGGTTGTTTTCCAAAACGTTAGATCACTACACAAGCATATAAATGATGTGAAAAATGATTACAATCTCATTTCTTCAGATATCTTGGTTGTGGCTGAAACTCGAATCTCGCCTCATGAAATGGATACAGAGTATGAAATAGAGGGCTTCAGTACATTTGTACGTTTTGATTGTGAAACTCCTCAAGGCATGTCTCGTTCACCTTATGGTTTGGCCTTGTATTCAAAGGAAATTATAAGAAATGTCAGGAAATTACATGCATTTGGGGCTGACATCCTTTTATGTAGTATATGTTTGAAAAATGATACCTGCATTCAGGCTTGTTTTTTGTATTTGAGACCCAAACATGCATCTTTAAAGAATCTGAAAGATTTGTTTTCTTACATATTTCGGAAATATTTAGATTTAAGTACTCGTTTTTTAATAATGAGCGATTTTAATCAAGATCTATTGTCTTGCAAAGATTTAGAAAATTGGGTTTTGAAAACATTCAGCTGTTCCCAATTCGTGAAATCTTTCACAACAGATTAAAGAACTTGTCTTGATCATATTTTCACTGATCCAGAAAAATTTGTAAAATTCCAGAGCGGTATCTTGGAATCTTACTTTTCTGACCATAAGCCTGTGTATTTTGCTTTTGATATTGATTAGGTTGTAAATATAGGATTTATTGTCTAACAAAAAGTTTTATTGTAGATTTTAATTGCAAATTTGTAATACAGAAGTCTGTTCCAAGACAATTTTGAACAGATGGATAAACATATATCTGTAAAGCATATCAGCATTAAGATAATATTATAACTGAAGATGCTAGTGTTTACATTAAAATTATAATTTTTTTTAGATTTAGTTTGATTGCTGGTATTTTGTTTGTCTTATGATGAAACATGTCTACAAGAACACTTTTTTTCAGACAATGGCTTCAATTGCAAATTTAAAAACCAGTACAAGTTGCCTTTGCGGGCTATGGTATTGGGTGTAGCTGATCGTAGAAGCTACACCAACAATGGGGAAGAAAAAGAGTTTAGGCCAATTGTAATTGCAGATAAAACTGAGGTCATCCGTGTAAACATGTATGACCTGAAGAGAGAAGGCCTACTGAAGACTGGCAAATCCATTTTACTAAGAGGCTACATTGTTCGTTCAGAACGTGTAAGTGGCAAGAAATATCTTGTCGCTACAACTATTACTAAGATACTGGAGGCAGTGTTTCAGTCCCTGATGACATCAGAAAAGAGGGAGAAAACTTAATAAATCCGAAGCCTGCACCACAGACACCAGTTGATGTTATCAAGAGATCACCAGTCAAAACTTTGGTGTCTGTAACTGGACAGATTGTCTCGGTAAGGTGTTATATATATTTTAGAATATTATACTATTATGATAAAATAGCCAATAGGTTTATGTGCTAAACATACTTACAATATATTAAATATCATTGGCAATAACTTATTAACTTGCATAGCTTATGTATTGATCTTGCTTAACTTTCTTTTAGCTTAATAGTAATATCAAATGGAAGTGTTCAATTCAAACAATAAAAACATTGTCAATTTAAGATATTTTCTAATCATAAGTTTTTCATATATACAGTTCCTACTGTCTTTATTCTATTGCCAATGGCAAAGTCATATAATCTTACATTCAACACAGGACTGTTGCCTTGCAATAACTCATGGTATTGATTCATATCCTTATGGGTTGCTATTTTACTCAATGCGGATATCAGTGAATGAAGAGTAAATTGCCCTGCCTTTCATATTTTCCATCATATTGTTCTATTATTCATTCGCTTATTTCATCATATCCATAATAATTATGATATCAATTCATGTATAAAAATCCTGAATTCAACATGATTATTGGATATCAAACCAATTCAATTTGTGCATATCCATAATTCATCTATCAGTATCCTTGGAATAGGGATATCCTTAAATTTTTAATGATATACTTGTTTATTATTAAAATTAAATTGATTTCAGGATATCTATAGATGAATCATGAATGTCACAATGTAGCGAATAATTATCAATCAGCACACCATTCATCTTCCATGTTGTTTAAAACCACATCTTTACACATGGTATATGACAATTCAGACTTGTTTAATACATCTTTATGCATGATTACCATAGCAAAACTTTGTTTAAAGTCTTGAATTTATTATTTTTAGGAGGAAGTTCAAAAGACATGGAACATAAATGGAAAAGATGTGAAAGTGAAATCTGCCAACATTACAGATGAAACTGGAACCTGCCACCTATCGCTCTGGAGGGCCCTTGCAGAAGCAGATGTGGCAGCAGGCCAATATGTTTCAGTTACCAATGTTGTGGTGTCCCAGTACCCAAAGAATGAAATAAGCCTTTCCACCACAGTAAATTCCAAAATAACTGTAAGTTATGAATGTTGAGGAAGAACATTTTGAATTAGAAAAACATAGATATAACTATAAATCAATGGAATTAATTGTCAGCTAACAATAATTCATACAGTTAATTTTTAAGTACCAATAAGCATAAAAAATCATGGCAGCATTGATTCAAATCATTGAACCAAACTGTAGTGAATGACTTGAATCCAGCCAAAATAATTTGTTAGCATGTTGTCGTCAAATTGCTACCGCATTGCATTTGATCCAGTTGCATCACTTTTCAACTTAATCCATGGTATTTCTTTTTAAGCAGTATATGAAGGTTTGTTTTTGAACACTGAATGGTTTTTTTCCAAAACATTAAACAGTTATTGACTCCATTTGACATGAATAAAGTCTGATTGAAGTTAGTATGGTTTTTTTCCAAAACATTAAACAGTTATTGACTCCATTTGACATGAATAAAGTCTGATTGAAGTTAGTATTTACAGTTTTTTATAATCTGGTGTGATATCTTTTTATTATTGCAGAAGACAGAACAACCAGCTGCTGAAATGACACTAGTCATTGAGGCATACGAGAGAGATGGTGAACAGTACAGCTTGTGTGTAACGAAAGATGGCGAATTCCTTGATGAGCAGTTGTTGGTCTCAAAGAACTTGCTGGATGACCATCTTGGTTTAGGACAGGACGTTATAGCTTTTGAGGAATTGTTGCCCCTTGAAATTCACGTCAAGGTCAAGGGACTAAACATAACGCATTTTATTTAATTTACTTTTATGCAGAGACATATGAAACACAGAAATTGGAAACTCTGTGAATTCTCAATATATATATTGCAGTCACCAGATTTGGTTGTTTCAATAATATTGACAAGTAGCAGAATACACAAATTACATTAAAAATAATATCTAAACCCTATGCTTATTATATTAATCTTTGATTTGAAATCTTTTTGGTTTATATTATTATAAAAATAAAAAAGTTTTTAAAGAAGTGGTGAAGTGCCAAATGCGCCCTTAAACTTTTTTTTCTGATTTTGATACAATTCACTTCCTTTTGTTCTGTAATAAAATATTTTTCATAAAAACTTTCCAAACCCTATTCAAAATATTTCTATAATTGTAAATCAACCATCCATATTATAAATTAATTTGTGGAGGAAAAAGAGTTTTGTGGCCGCAATATATTTTTACTTGTCAAACTGATTTAAATAGGAGTTTGCAATCTCTTGTTTTATATGTCTGTTGATGGAAATTACATGCCTTTGAAAGTTTGTAATTTCCTTAATGTTTTAAAAATGGGTACATTCCTTTCCTTGTAAGCATGGTGTAGTGAAGAAACCGGTTCGGCATAAATATATAGCATTTTAAATCAGTATTTTTTAAATTTTTAAATTTTTTTTACACCTTAAAGCAGTATCGACCTTTTTTATGCACCTTAATTTGTACCTTTATATCTCGTTCAGCAAGTCTGTCAGAGTTATCTCTCTTTAATTGATTCCCCCCATAATTCCTACTTTATGGTAGAGGATGATAATCAAGAACCCTAAACATTAGATTGGTTTACATTATGCTTTAAACAAAGTCTGCATGAATATAAAGAATTTTGAATTCATTGGTTTCTTCTAACTTTATTTTTTACACATTTTTATTAGGTTTTTATGCAGCTTAATTTTTTTAATCCTTGCAATATTCTTGTTCAGCAAGTCTGAAAGAGTTTTCTCTCTTAACAAAATAAAACGGTTCATTATTCCTACTTAATGGTACAGGATCTCAATCAAGTGACAGTTCCTTTTCAAACTTATATTAAAAAAAGTCCCGCAAACATTGCCTTACTTTGCATTATGTTCCGTGCAAGTTCATTCCATATTTTTTGTACATATATTCATTTGCCTTCATTTTATTTACACAGCAGTGCTTTTTTGTTTTGGAAAGACTTCCATTTGTATCCGCCACTAAAATTTAAATTTTGAATAAACAACCCTAAAAATGACTGAATACAGCAATTTTGAACAATTCTGTGAAAAGTAATTTTTCAGAACTTTTACATAGAATTTAATGGGTGGGGGGTACAAAAGGAAGTCCTACCTTTGTGGGTTTTTTTATTATTATTATTATTTAGATAATAGTGCCTTTTTTTGTATTTTTTACATTCCTACATAGTGCCTTTTAAAGACGTTGCTTTTTTAAACTTATTGTTGTATGTTGTTTTTTGTAATATGTTACGTTTTAAAGAGTTGTGTTTGCATAATACTGTAAATTTAACCTTCCTGTTGACTATATGTGCAGGGGTGTTGTGCTGCTGTTGTGACTGTTAATTTTATCTGGAACTGTTTCCACTGAAATGTGACAGTGGGCTTTTTTTTTTTCTTTTCATTATCCTAAAAGTGTAGTAAGACTGGTTTTTATATGTGTACTGTAATTCATTTTCTTCCTTCACTGAAAAGGGACAGTGAAATTTACAAAATCCTGTATATAGCATAATACGTTTGTTTACTTCATGATATTGCATTCCCTTTTACAGCATAATTGTAGTTGCTTTTTATGAAGTATGTTATTCTGTGCTTGTATATTATTTACTTTTTATTTGCCGTTTTTTCCTTAATCGAAAACATTTAGTTGTTAACTCACCTGGGCACAAAGTGCTCAAGTGAGCTATTATGATCAGTCTCTGTCCGTTGTGCGTCAACATTTGCTCGTTAACATTCTAGAGGCCACAATTTTTGTCCAATCCTCATCAAACTTGCCTAGAATGCTCATCTCTATAAAATCTAGGTTAGTATTGTATATGGGTCATGTTGGGTCAAAAAATAGGTCACTAGGTCAAACATATTCGCAGAAATGCAACAGCAAGTTTAATTAATATACTCACTGAAATGCGACAGTGAGTTTAATTCCTATATCCACTGATACACGGCAGCAAGTTTAATTCATATATTCACTGAAATGCAACAGTGAGTTTAATTCCTATATTTACTGATACACGACAGCAAGTTTAATTCCTATATTCACTGAAATGCGACAGTGAGTTTAATTCCTATATTCACTGATACACGGCAGCAATTTTATTTCATATATTCACAGAAATGCAACAGCAAGTTTAATTAATATACTCACTGAAATGCGACAGTGAGTTTAATCCCTATATTAACTGAAATGGGACAGTGACTTGTTTATAATTCTTTTTTTCACAGTCATAATAATTTAATTTTTCTGTTTAGCTGTAGAGCAAGACTCGCATTTCATTTTTCCACTATTGGCAATATCTGTTTTAAATGTTATTGTTGTACATGTGAAAATTGTAAAGGTTGTATTATGAGCTAATGGTAACTTTAGGAACTGCTAAACACTACTTTTGCCAAATATGTTTGTATCCTATGTTTTTGTGCTGTACCAGCCAGACAATAATGCCATAGTAAAATATATGTAAAAATGTTTTATTTATATATTTGTTCACACGGTTGCAATGAAACAGCTTTCAACAACTGATAGCTTTTCAGTTATTTTGCAAAATATGCAGTTTGAGATTTTATTTTTCTACAATTTTTGTATTTCAATGATAGACATAGATTGTTTGTGTATATAACAGTGATTACTACAGGGTGTTGTACTACCTACACTATAATTTGTGTTTTACAGTATTTGATGGTGTATTTAAAACATGTACAAAATTCCAAAGTTTTTTTCATGCTCTTATATTATTTTTCTATACCCTTCATGGGTGTCAAGTATTCTTATTTCTCCTTTTTTTTAAATTTCCTATTTATTGGGCCTCTTTTTGAAATTTACAGTAATTTGATTTTCGAAAAAATAATTATGTTTACTCATGTATTATTAGTACATTTTTGTTGTGCAATTTCCTGTTTACGTTTGTGCCAAAATATAACGTAACCGTCATATTCCATACCCTGTGAAAAGATTTATTATTATATGTTTTCTTATATACTTTTTAAAATAAAATGTAAATAATACTATTTTGCAATGTGTTGTATATCTTTATTAAAACTTCATTCAGTTGGCATTTGCAGTGTGGTTCAAAAGCACATTTTGGGAAGTGATTGCATAGTTTTTTCCATTTATGACACTTCAGCAAACAAATAATAAGTATATTTAGGGATTAAATATGCAAGCATAACACCCCCTGAATATGAGGTGTTCGGGTATTAAACAATAACCTTGTCAGTCGGTCATATACATTTACATCATTCCAAAATGATACAGTTACATGAACCAGGAATGAAAGAGTTTGAGTTACAGCTCCTTGATGAATTCCCTTGTACATTTTCAATGTTCAAAATATTACAGATGCAGCTACTCTACTTGGTATACATATTCATAATTGCTTACCTTCATGATGTTAGCATAAGTTTCACAATTTCAAAGCTGCTATATAATTGCCAGTTAAAACTTAAAATTTTCAGTCGTATTAAATTTTTAAAATTATTAAAAACTAAGGTTTGTTCCCTCATGCAAAGCATTCCTTAGCTGGATTTGGATTCATATAATTTTGGAACTTTTGATTTATCAATTTTCAAATTTATCTATCAACTTTTTCGGCCCCTAGTGTCACTGATGAGGAATGAATTTCCGAAATGTGCATATATGGCACATCAAAATTAAACAGGTATTTTTGTTAAATATTTATGATTGAAAACCAGAATCTGGCAGTTTCTGGTTCCAGTATGTATAGTGAAATTTTATAACTTCGAGCGAAGGGCGATATATTAATACTTTCCAAGAGCAAAAGAAAGGACACTGGCTTTGTACACATGGTTTTTCATAAAAGGGAAGATGAGATCTTCAGCTATTACTTTTATAGTGCACTTACTGAATGTCCAATGGGGGAATTAGGCATCAATTTCAAAAGTGGGGATACTATCATTCAAATCCTTACTATTGATTTTGTAAAACTTATGATCAAAATGTACCTACCTTACTCTTAGTCTCAAAAACAAGTAGGCAAAGATGCGTATCCTTCCAGCAAATACATCACACACTTTACTGAGAGGTCATAGTCCCTTAATAATTTCAAATTTACACCCCTCATTGACCTCTGTCCAGATAAAAACCATCAGATTTGATTAATGAAAATTACCATAACAGTTAGAAATATCTTCCTGATACAGAAACATCACTGATGGATAAGTGCACAAGTCTGAACTGTCTTGGAACCATGCATTAACAGTTCTTTTTGTATTCTATTTGCAGTGACATATGCTTTGGTTGTTAGATTTCATCAAAAAACCCATTAACTAATTTCTTTATTTCGAATCTTTGAAGAAAAATAATTGACTACCTCTTCCAGATCTAATCTGGAACCAGCAACCTCGCTTTTCAAACTAACACTTAACCACATGTACCACCCACATTGCTTATTCTACATTTACCTACTTGTTATTGCCTTCATTATAGAGTTCTGATATATTCATTTGTATTTTGTGCAGAGTTTTGACATTTGAAACAGATGCAGTATTTATACCTATTCCATATTTGAGCACTAGACCACCATTTCTTATAAGTACTGCTCTAATAAAATATTTCAATTAGGGAAAACATTATTTGAAGGATAACCAAATATGTTTTACCAAGTCCTGCTTAAAAAATACTTTGCTTTAGAATTTGATGAATTTAGAAAAAATTGACATAATATATTCTAACAATGCAGAACATTATCTACTTGGGCATGCTTAATCGATTACATGCAGGTTTATTTTCACTTTCAATGATAAAAAGGCTGTTTCAAAATATATTGAATATTTCACTGACCTGGTAAAACAACATGTACTACATGATTCAGTGATCTGCTTCAGTACCTTCAGTACTTTGATTTTCAAATTTATTAGCCAAACGGTAAACAATGTTATAATGTCCGATATGCAATTTATAACTGCAGTTATTGCACTTTCTTCCAACATTATTACATTCATTATATACAAACTTAACTTTAAAACAAACTTAAACGTATCAATCAGTAATATACTATACAGCTATGCAGTAACAATGCCGTGTATGTAACTTTTCAAAATTTACAAACTTAACCCAGTTGTTCAATAATTTATGAAGTTAATCAATTGATAAGTCAAAAGCTGTTTCTTGAATAGTTTCAACGCATTGTACTTTTTAAAATAAAAACAAAGGTGAAACTAAAGTACCCTGTCTAAACACTATTGAAAAGATAAAGCTATGATGCTTTAAACAAATGTTTAAATTTGCGTGTATCAATCATTAAACTAAACGAATCTTTAAACAACTGAATTCTGAGTCAGTCAAGTCACAATAACAGAGTTTATAGAATATTATCATACATATAAAGACTTAAATCAAATTAAAATCCTAATCAAATAATCCTAAAATGTGAAATTTGGGTTGATTCAAAAAAATAATAATTATTATTAAAATAACTTTAAATTTACTGCGGCTTAAATGCGAAATTTTCAAAAAACGTCTGGGTTGATTTAAAAAAAAAAAAAAAAGATAATTATAATTAAAATACCTTTAAATTTACTGCGGCTGGTTATTGGTATAGAATAAATAGATTATTGATATTTATATGTATGAATCTTTTGTTAAACATGACTTGACAAGACTATCATATTTTTGACAATTTGGCTAAGACATTAACAGACTAGATTATATATATATATATATATATATATATATATATATATATATATATATATATATATATATATATATATATATGTATATATATATATATATTTTTTTTTTTTCAAGCTCATTTTCTAAGGTCTTCAATTTTAAGCATCCATCCCAAACAATACACATACATGAATTTAAATTGTAATTATTTTAAAGAAAAATATATAAACATTTCAATGATGTGGTTTTGGATTTAGACTTTATGGCACACAATTATTTTTTATCTCTGGCCACCTTTTCATCGATATGAACCAAAAATAATTTTGCGAAATGAAATTTTCATGGTTATCTGTTCATATTTTGTTTATATGTAATTTTTTGCTGTATAATATTCATATTTTATGCACTTTATTTTCATGTTCATAAGTACATTTAAAAATTATGCAAAAATTGTTCATGAAGAACAAGGATTTTCATCAAGTAAAACAATTATGCATTCTTGCAATTTATCTTCCATCGTGGCCAATAATGAAAAAATAACAATGTATTTATATTAGGTCATGTTTCTTAATCAACTTAATCTCTATTAACAATTTTATTATATTATTGAAACATAATTATCTTCTATATGACTATAAAATGTATAAAATAAAGAAGGAGTAGGTACAAAAAGCTTACCCAACATCCTATAATGCCTCTTATTATCTTTAATACATTATTTCAAGGAAAAATGTTTCTTCGACAAAAAATGCAAAACTGACCTTGTATCCATCATTTATACTGACAAAATGTGTCACAACAACAAAAGTGGAGAAAATGGGAATTTTAAACAATTTATAGCGAATGCATAGGCATTCTTTCCTGCTTAATGATCTAAACAATAGGTCTTTAGTTCTAGGTAAACAGTGTCAATCAAACTTGAGATTGTAATCTATGTTGTTTATTTATAGCTGTTCCATCTTTTATTTTCCAAAAATATTTCTTGAAATATGATCATATAAACAGGTATATAAATGTTGAACTAAGTACCTCAAATAATAAACAATAATCCATTTCCTGGTTTAATTTGACACGATTTTAATTATCCATAAATTGTTATTTTCAGGGAGCATTCATTGTTTCAGGTAGTAAATTGCTGTATTTTGTAGCCAATGTTATAATTATTAAACAGTGGAATATTAAGAAAAGAAATAAAACAAACATACCAGCCCAAAACAATAAATAAATGAAATTTGTTCCTATGGCAATCATGCATTCACATTAATTTTTTAAAAGATGTGACAAATGTATCACAGTTCTTTGTTGTAAAAAGATTAAATGTACATTCTACATCACTTAAATTTGTTTGACTTTAATTTTAATCTAGAAAAAAATGCATGTATCTAAATTATATTTTTTGTAAAAATGTCATTTTGTAAAAAAATTGAAAATAGTCTAAATTAAGAGTATAATGCAAAAATATCACAATAAAACTGAGCACTTAACTCTCTATCTCTCTTTATATATATATATATATATTACAAAATTTAAGCATAATAAACAGATGCACATATTTATGAAAATTAAGCTGTAAAATTAAACATTTGCAGGTTAATAATATTTAAAAAAAAATTTCTCCATTTTCAGTCTTAATGTAAACCAAGAATGGTTTTACGTCGTAATTCGGATCACTTAATTCTTTTATACAAATACCCATACATGGTAGTTAAATATAAAGTTGTTAATATTTTTCATCTTTCAGTTTTCAATAAAAAATAAACAGTTCAGGAAATTTTTTAAAATTAATTTTGTGTCTGTCACAATATGCTAGCATATTATGCTTATTTCTTCAGTATTTCTAATAATTATGCATATATTCACAGTATATCCAATCAAGTTTCATGTCATGATATATTTATAATGTGAATTACACATTCAAGTCATTTCTTGCATTTACAATACAGGATAACCTAACTAAAATTTGCCAATACTGCACCTCATAATTATAATACAGGATAAATCTAATGCCTGCGTCTTTTCAGAATGTGGATATATTATCTTTAAAAATGTCTGATTATGACCTTTTGCATACTTGATATGCTTCATATATTGGAAGTCTCTATCACATTTGTGTATGGAATCATTATTGTATCCAAACATGGCCATATAAAATAGTTTAACTATATGTGAATTTAATTCACTACACTAACTACATTAGTATTCAACTCACTTCATCTATAATTGACATCAAATGTCCACTTTATATTAATACACCTATACATACCATTAATTACTTTTACAGATGTACCATATTTATCACAACAGTTACCATAAATAATTTAATCATGTAAACTTCACAATCTCAAAGGTGTATCAATCACAATATTGTTCTTTAAATGTAAAATTATTACAAAACAAATTTGTATGCACACAAAATAAAATGAAATTAACTTAATTAAATGTATATTTTTTATAAACTAAATTTTCTTCAACATGATCACTTAACTAGTGCATTTATTCCATTTAAGATTGTTCATTGATTCAAAAAGCACTTGACATTCACTATTACAAAATGTATGTGATGTATATAAATATAACTCTTCTAATAGGGTGACGTTCCATATTGTCACCCTATCAGAAATGTAATATTTATTTCATTATACTGATTGTTGGCTTTTACTATACTTTGCAAGCAAAGTACATAACCTGGTACATTTGCCTGTAAACAATTCATCTACTGATCAAGACGCTTGTAACATTAACTTAAGTTAACATTACTTTAGAAAAGTGTTCTACTAACTTAGAACATGCATACAGATATGTTCCAACTGCATATGAAAAATGTTTGTGACATTTTTCATAATGTCAACCGTTCCATATATGCATGATTTTTAAGCATGTGGCATTTTTCATAATGACAACCGTTACTAAGTGTTGTCAGGTAATGTCTTTGTGACTTAGACTTTCTTATCTTATGTTGAAACCACAGGGTGGCATTTAATTTACCCAAATTCTTATTAGCTAATCAGAACTCAAGAAATTCATAAGAGGTATAATAATAGCATTTGTTCATGGGATTCATACATTAATTTACCCAGAATTTATTCATTCACTTTAACATTCAGTGTTATATTTTATTTCATCTAATTGAATGGATAAATAATTCTATACAAAATGCTTGCATAGACAATGCATTTTCCATCTCATCATGCATATATTTATAAATTTTCTCCTCATTACTGTTATAAAATGAATCAGTTTTTAGTGATGAAATATTTTCTATGGCTTCAAACAAAACATTCATTTGAATAAGACCCAAAAGTCCTGGTCCTGAGATGTTTAGGTTAACAACGACAGAGGTAAATACAAAATCAACTGAAAATGGTAAACAAAGTCCTCCTTTTTACTTTCTAACACAATTCATTGTGAATATATCATTCAAGTGAGGCTAATTACTTTTCTTTCATGAATTAAACAGTAAAAGACATCAGTGCTGAAACAGAAAAAGTGAACTAAGTGAACTTTAGAGAATCACTTGGATTGACTAAGCTTAATTACCAAAAAATATTGAATTGTGTATCAAATATATCTTTAAAAATAACAAAAAATAGAGATATAACGCTAATACAGAATTTAAATATATAAAAATAAATGAAATCGTCAGAACTTGGGCCATAAATGTAAAAAAAAAAAAAAAAACTGCTCTTAAACTAGGATTAAAAATTAAATCTGGAAAATAGGTTATACAAGACTTATGACATTAAATGAACCTCATTTGAAAGTAATTTTCATAAAATATCAAGATAGCAACCCCCTAAATCATTATTCTTACATGTGGTCAAGTATTGCAATTTAAACATTGTTTTAAAACGTTCTTTTATCTGAACCATGGTTTTATATTGAAAAAAAAACTATTTTTTAAAAGCTATTTTTCAAAACATTACACAATTACAAATCTTTTAAATGTTATGATTCTGTTTTGTTCTACAATTATTTGAATTTATTTGAAAAATATGAAAATATTAGAAATCAAATACATTGTGCCAAATTGTTAGGTATCCATCTAATTGAAGTTGTGTCCTTCAGTTTAAACCGATGTTTGTCTCATTTCCCTAAAAAAGAAAGAAAAAACACTAAAATACTTTATAATATTTAATATATATATATATATATATATCTCAGGATTTATAGCTTATTCTGATGCAAATAGTCAATTAATGTCAGGGTTGTATAGAACTATAAATAACACTGCCATAATTATTTCTTATTTTGAGCAGTTTTAAATAACAATACTATGACTTATAATGTAATGTGACCTCAAAGTTAGACAATCCATACATATTTTGCATTTGAGATTTTATCTTGCAGATGCAGATTCTCCCACCATGTTAGCAGAGTATTTTCAAATTAGTAAAAAATGACTTTTTTTAACATGTGTTAAAATATGTCATATTTTAGACATTACTAAATACTAATTATTGTAATTATTTTTTTATTAACAATAAACAGTCAGATTTATGTATGAACAACTTAAGATTTCAGATTTTTTTGTTTTGCTTTATTATTTTAAATGTCTGCCAATCTCAATTTCCAGTGCTTTGGAAGCACATTACTTGCGCTTCAATAAACTTAATAAACTTAAACAAGAATAATTTTACAGAGAGACCTTGAAGTCTTTGTGATTAGATACTGTTTTGTATTTTGTGTATTTCAATCATTTTTTCAACGTTATTTAAGATGTTTTTTATGTACAAGTCGTCCAAAGTCTATCTGTGAGAAGACAATATAGCATCCCTCTATATCTCTCTCTTTCTCTCAAATGTAAATTATTTTGTTCAAATAGGCATTTATAGGTTGCAAATGAACAAATCAAACGTGAAACAAACCTCATCACTGAAGAAGGAGTCAACATGTAAAGGATCTGCAGGTGGCAGGTATGCTTGGAAAGATGATGGGGAATTTGTTGCTAATATCCTACTTGAAGCACCATTATTTGTAACTTGCTCTGCTCTATTTCCAGATGCCTTTGTCTGCGATGAAGGTTTTACTAAACATGAAATATCATCTATGATTATAATATGGTAAATTGTAAAAGGATTCACTATAATGTTTAACCAGAAATATATGGAATATATAATTACCCGGTACCAAACTTGACCTAATATATAATTTCAAATCAATTTTAAACATAGAACTTAAGACATGCTTAAAACTTATCATGTAGGGAAAACTAAAAAAAAATATTTCTTATTATGCAAATAAAAACATTCATACCTAGCTATCATTGAGATAGAAATTTTGTTATTGAAAAATCTGGTCTTGCAATCAAGAAGAACACAGAACAATTAAACAAAATTGTTGGTTAAATTAGTAACAACCAGAAACATGAAATAATAAAAGTTAATGTAGAAACATGCAAATAAGAACAGAAAAGACAAACACATTTAGACTACTAATTATGAAGCTTCTAAAAACTCCAGTGGAGTCATTATTTTACAATTTTAAAACCATCAACCTTTCCAATTAAATATATTTTCATTTGCCCTGTGAAATTACCATTTCTCCAAGTTTGAGAGCCATTGTGTTCATATAGACTATAAATCACGAAAACCATGTGACTCTGTGTATGAATACATATAAAATGCAATATACAATCTGGAACTACAATATCAAAGGTAAACAAACAAGACTGACACAGCTGAAAAGCATATTTACAAGATTTTACAAGAATGGTTCATAAACATGTGTATTTTTGAGAATATTAGATATATAATTATAATAATAATTTGAATATCAACAAAATAAATGTATTGTTATTCATGGACTATCTTTCAGTCAAAAATCATGTTCTCGGTCTAAGATACGCATGTACGTTCTTCATGGCTCTTGCATTTACTGAACTCCCTCTGGTGTGCATGTGCTTTAGAAGGAAATTTTTGAGTCCTGAAATCAATGTTTTAAATAATGTTTTAAACTAATCATAATGTGCTAACGTGCATTATCCAGTTTGCTTGCAAAGTTTTTGCACTCATATTAGCAATGAACATCATTTAAAAACAGTTCAATTGTTAAATAACTAAGGAAAAAACAGTTTAAAACTTAAACCTAGCTGTTATAGACCGGTAATTCAATAACATAGCAGTGGCCACTAACCACATTGAACAGATGCCATATGGCAAAAGTGATCTGTACCAAATCTGACCATTGCCAATTGTTTTAGACAGGTGATTGCTAACACAGGTAATTGACTTCCCATTGATAAGACATAGATGAATTTTTGAATTGAACTTCCATTCAATGATTTTTGAACTGATGATTTTTTTTAAAGTCAGAAATTATTTACTTTTTATTTAACTAAAATAAGATTAAAAATTCCCAAATTGTACATCTTGAATTTCAAAATGGTTTTCCTGGGTCTCATAAATGGAAATTCAATGAAAAAAAATGTTTTCTTAAACATACTTAAAATTGTTCCTGGCCAGCATAATCAATGAATTCATATTCCTTGCATTAATAAAGCACCAACAAGTCTAGTGAGTAAATTTTTGTTTTAAACCACATAAGCATGATTTTACTAGCCAAACAGATGTAGTAGCCATGGCGTTCAATTATTACCAAGATGAACATGAATGCCAACAATTTCATATTTGATAAATGATCACTACTTGTGATCACAAACTGGAAATGTGGAGTGATTATATTACTAAAAGTGTAATCCAAATGGAGACAATAGCCAAATGATTTTAAATCAGCTAAATAAGAATACTTAGGAAAGAAGGTTATTAAATTGGCAGACATCAAGTAAATAAAGAAGACCACACAATGAAGTGTTAAAGTATAATGTGGTGATGACATTGAGAGAGGGATATCAAAGTGACTGCTGGTCTGTTTATCTCATTACTTCTGATGAATTATATTTTTTAATTTTTCTGTGGAGTTTGAGCTAATAATATTCAACTGTTTAAATACAACAGATAGAAAACAAGATTCTATTTGTATGCATTATTTATTTATTTATCCCTTTCTATAATGTCCAAGTTGTAGTGAAAAAAAGTCAATAGTGACCTATAACTTTGAGTTTTAATTAAATACAGTCGATGGTTGCCTTAAATACTCTGAGTTGTAGTTGAAGACAATCGATGGTTGCCTGAAATACTCTGAGTTGTAGTTCAAGACAGTCGATGGTTGCCTTAAATACTCCGAGTTGTAGTTCTAGACAGTCAATGGTTGCCTTAAATACTCTAAGTTGTAGTTCAAAACAGTCAATGGTTGCCTTAAATACTCTAAGTTGTAGTTCAAGACAGTCGATGGTTGCCTTAAATACTCTGAGTTGTAGTTCTAGACAGTCAATGGTTGCCTTAAATACTCTAAGTTGTAGTTCAAGACAGTCAATGGTTGCCTTAAATACTCTGAGTTGTAGTTCAAGACAGTCAATGGTTGCCTTAAATACTCTAAGTTGTAGTTCAAGACAGTCAATGGTTGCCTTAAATACTCTAAGTTGTAGTTCTAGACAGTCAATGGTTGCCTGAAATACTCTAAGTTGTAGTTGAAGACAGTCAATGGTTGCCTTAAATACTCTAAGTTGTAGTTCAAGACAGTCGATGGTTGCCTTAAATACTTTGAGTTGTAGTTCTAGACAGTCAATGGTTGCCTTAAATACTTTGAGTTGTAGTTGAAGACAGTCAATGGTTGCCTTTAATACTTTGAGTTGTAGTTGAGGACAGTCAATGGTTGCCTTAAATTCTCTGAGTTGTAGTTTAAGACAGTCAATGGTTGCCTTAAATACTTTGAGTTGTAGTTGAAGACAGTCAATGGTTGCCTTAAATACTTTGAGTTGTAGTTGAAGACAGTCAATGGTTGCCTTAAATTCTCTGAGTTGTAGTTTAAGACAGTCAATGGTTGCCTTAAATACTCTGAGTTGTAGTTTAAGACAGTCAATGGTTGCCTTAAATAGTTTGACTTGTAGTTTAAGACAGTTAATGGTTGCCTTAAATACTTTGAGTTGTAGTTCAAGACAGTCAATGGTTGCCTTAAATACTATGAGTTGTAATTCAAGACAGTCAATGGTTGCCTTAAATACTTTGAGTTGTAGTTCAAGACAGTCAATGGTTGCCTTAAATACTTTGAGTTGTAGTTCAAGACAGTCAATGGTTGCCTTAAATAGTTTGACTTGTAGTTTAAGACAGTCAATGGTTGCCTTAAATACTTTGAGTTGTAGTTGAAGACAGTAAATGGTTGCCTTAAATACTTTGAGTTGTAGTTCAAGACAGTCAATGGTTGCATCAGTTTTTATTCAACAAATGTCTTAAATAAAGGTTTACAGATTATAATATCTATTTCAATAAAAATCTTACCTACTGCAACCTTCTTTTGGTTTGTAATTTTTTCTGGATCTGAACCTGCTTTCTGTTGTTCCTTAATATTCCTTGCTGGATCATTTGGAAGATTGATCATTGAACTTAAAGGGCTAACACTGAACTCTTTATATGGATCAACACTTTCATCATTGTTATCTGTCCTTACTGAAGCTTGAACTCCGGCATCTTTTATCTTTTGGTTTGTTGATTTTCCGTTATGTGCAAGGTATCCATTTCTTTGACTTTTATCCAAACCTTGCTTACTATCATGTTTGTTGTTTAAACATTCTGTGGATTCCTGATATGGAACTTTTTCCAATGTTTGGTTTTCGATTCTATCAACAGGATGATAGTTGACATAAGGTTGCTGTAATGAGTTTCTTTCAGAAATATTTTGCCTTAGGCAGTCTCTAATAAGCCGATTGTATAGACTTGAAAACCACACTAATATCTCTGAGTGTCCTTCTCGACCTCCTTAAGGAATAAAAGATAAATACTAAGATTTAATTGTAAGTTGCAGAAAATGATACAAAGAAATTTTTGACATGCCATAAATATCCTTATTCAAAATTGGTGTTAAAATTATGAATCAATAAAATTTTAATGTGATATAACAACATTCTGGAAAAGGAACTGACACTCTAAGCATGTAAAATGACAATGTTTATAATATAAAACTCACTTTGTTACTGTAAATAAATGATTCTGTTCTATTTTTAAGACTTAAATACTTTTAATGATCATGAATAAGTTTTAGGTCCATACATTCATTATGATACATTTGTATACGTACATGTTTAACATATCCATCAAGTATAAAGAGAGAATAATTTTAATATGGTTTTGTTGGGGAACATTACACTCAAGCAATACAGTTCTTGTTGTCATGATAAAAATTATTAGTAAAAAATAGCAATGACATCAATTCTTCATACTGCTATGAAGGTTTAAAAAATATCTGACAAGCCATCTCTGAGAAACACATCAGAAAAAAGGTTGGACTAGATAAAGAAGAAACAAAGCAAAATCAATATCCCCCAACCCACCCACCACACTGTTTTGGGGATATAATTATAAGCATTAAAGATTGCATGAAATAATTTTTTTAAAAAATCAAAATACAGATGTATTAAATTGAATTAATGGTGTTTTATGCCCTAATCAATATTCTTTCACTTATATTGAGATGGTCCATTTAAGGATGTTACAGGAAACCTTAGTGCCACAGGAAAACTACCAACCTACCACAAGCAAATTGAAAAGGGTTAAATTGGAACCTAAGTGGTGAGTCACATTATGATTTTTAATCCCCTCTTTAACTTGAGTTTCAATTTCTATATTGCTATTCATCTTCATCTGTCATGTGTTGTGCATTAACTTTTTACATTTTAATGTTCTCCTCCAAAACCACGGGGCCAAATTTAATAAAACTTTGTAACCATCATGCCTGGGTGAAGCCCTTTCAGATTTGCACAAATGAAGGCATTATGTTCCCTTGGGGCCCCACAAGGAGGAAAATGGTGAAAAACTTTTAAAAAAATTCTCCTTTGAATGTACAAGAGATGTATCTTAGTAATTTAATTTATAACATTCTTAGGTCATCAGTTTCAGGCTCAAAATGGGGAAATGGCAAGGCACTGAGTGGGGAAATTGCTAAAATTATATATTTGTCAATATATCTTGAAAACTATTAACTTTTTGTATAGGCATGTATATTAGAATATTGTAGGTATTGACATGACAATCATTTTATATAGGTTCAAGGTCATATTTTGAAAGGACAAGGTCACAGCTGCAAAAGAAGACTTAAACTGTTAATTATCTTGAAAACTGTTAACTTTTTGTATAGGCATGTATTTTAGAATATTGTTGGTATTGATTGACAAGCCATATTTTAGAATATTGTTGGTATTGACAAGCCAATCATTTTGATATATTGTTCTAGGTTATATGTTGAAAGGTCAAGGTCACAGCTGCAAAAGAAGACTTGATAACAATATATTAATTTTTTGTATAGGCATATATAAGAATATTGTAGGTATTGACATGATGATCATTTTGATATATGGTTTAAGGTCATAGGTTGAAAGGTCAAGGTCATATCAACATAGGAATACTAAAATTGTTGATTATCTTGATAGCTATTAATTTCATGCATAGGTATGTTTTAGAATATTTTAGGTATTGACATGATGATTATTTTGATATATGGTTCGAGGTCATATATGTCATAAGGTCAAAGACATAGTTGCACAAGTATACTGAAATTGATTAATGATTTGAAAATTATTCATTGCACTACAGTTACTTCATGCATATTATATAAGCTACTTATAAATGAAATGTTACTGGATATATTTCTGATTAAGTTTTGTGGCAGTTCTTAACTCAAGAAAACTTGTGAAGTTTCTGTACTTAATATATTGTCTATTGCCCTTTGCAAACAATTTTGGATATTTCCTCAGGTGAGCGTTAAGGCCCATGGGCCTCTTGTTTAAAATAAGATTTATTAATATCAAATATTTAAAACTAATTTTAAATCAAGTGTGTTAATGATTACTTTTGCAGATGCCTGTGGAATTGAAAGTTTTTTTTCTTCTTGTTTTGTTGAATGTATCAGATCTTTTAAAGCTATTCATGACCAGAAATGTTTCTTATAAAAATCTCAAGGATTATTTAAAAACAAGTTCATGTTATGTGCAAGATTTGTTCAAGTTTTTCTCATGATTTTGCACTTACAAGCAATATTCAAATTTAGGAAATGGAAAGTTATTTCCAGTATAACTAGAAATATCATAAATTAAATACTCATAATTTCCATTGTTAGTGATTACATGTACATGACAGTTACAAATTATGATTCTCAGTTTGACTGCATGGATATATTGGTGAAAAAAACAAACGCTAAATTTCCCCACAAAATTGCTTATTGATGAAAAAAATTCAGTTATCTACATTTAGAGATTAATTACATTTTATAATGGCACAATAGTTAATATTCAGGGCTTACCTAAACATTTCCTGAAACAGTATATTGCTATGGCAACTACAAGTATCCCTATCACCACAGCACATATAATTTTCACAATCCACATATCCCTATAAAAGGAAATATATTTGTTTGAGATTATGCTTATCTAAAATAAAGAAAAATATTTTAAAGAGACTACTAAATTGAAATCATGGAGCACTTGTTACAATGTACCCATATCAGTATATAGCAGACATTTATGTAAACTAAGCCTATATCTATGTCATTAGATCAAAATTTCTGGTGTGACAAAAGGTAAAACTATATCAACAAATTTAAACTGAAAGCAATTTTTCAATACTGGAGAATAACAATAATTAAAGATTTTTTTCCTATAAGCAGATGAAAAAAAAAAAAAAAAAACCTGCTGTAATTTCAGCTCCAAGTACACATGTACAAGAAAAGTATTTACAGATGTTAAGGCACAAATTGACATATGCCAACATATGCTAATTATTTTATATTCTAACACACACACACACACACACACACACACACACACACACACACACACACTGTTTACGCGCACACGTGTGTGTGTGTGTGTGTGTGTGTAAAATATAAACAGATTTTCAAAAAATATTTTTAAAATATTTTTAATGTTTATTTCCACAGGTATTTAAGTGGCTAGATAGTGTTAGTTGTGTGTTGTTACAATTTATCACAATAAATTGGTCAATAGGAAAACACTGCTAAATCTTCTTTGAATAAGACAGAGTATGACTAATTAAGGCACCAGAATATTAGAATAATTACAGTACTCAGCTAACAACAGACCAATAACAGTAATGCACATTCATGTATAAGAAGGTTTCCAGAACTGTATTACCATGAAAAGGTTTACAAAATTACACTTATATAAAGGTATAAGTACTGTTCCTCCATAAAAACATTTAAATAACTGTATTTCCATTAACATTTACAGTACTGTGCTAAAATAAGAAACTTTACAGTACTATAATTCCATAACATGCATGCATTTTTTTAAAATGCATAGTACTATACTTCCATTATGACTTTTACAATACAGTATTTTTATAGCAAAAATTACAGTTTGAAAATTAACAGTACTATACCTCTATAAGAACATTTAAAGAAGGAATGTTTATAGTACTGTACATCTATATGAACATCTGCGGTTAGAATGTTTACAGTACTGTACATCTATATAAATGTCTACAGTTAGAATGCTTACAGCACTGTATTTCTTTATGAACATCTAGGGTTAGAATGTTTACAGTACTGCACATGTACTTCTTTATGAACATCTGCAGTAAGAATGTTTACAGTACTGTACATCTATTTGAACATCTACAGTTAGAATGTTTACAGTACTGTCCTGTAGTGATGTCGCGATTATTGCCAATAATCGATTGTCGATTGTTGTCATGCCAGGGATCCTAATAATTGATCACAAGATAAATAATCAATCATTGTCAACATTGGCGAGTAGTTTCCAGATTGCAGCCAAGTCCATTTCCTTCCCATTCTTGCTACTAAAAACAAAAATGGCAGACAACGATCAGATAGTTTATCCGTCTCCAGATAATTTTCACCCAAGTGAGATGCTTTGGTCACTGTCAGCCTGTCAGGACAAGGAGCTATCTTACCTTTAACTTTCAACCACTAAGCAAGAACACTTGGCTTTTACAATAAAAGTACTTATATTCAACTTTATTGAATACTGATGTACATTTACTAATAATTCCAAATTTTAATTGATTAATTGATCAAATATGCCTCTCCGATTATTGACTATTAGTTTTTATCCGATTGGACATCACTACTGTCCTTCTATATGAACATCTGCAGTTAGAATGTTTCAGTACTGTCCTTCTATATAAACATCTGCAGTTAGAATGTTTATAGCACTGTACATCGATATGAACATCTACAGTTAGAATGTTTACAGTACTGTTCATCTATATGAATATCTACAGTTAGAATGTTTATGGTACTGTGCTTCTACATGAACATCTACAGTTGGAATGTTTACGGTACTGTCCTTCTATATGAACATCTACAGTCAGAATGTTCATAGTACTGTCCTTCTATATGAACACCTACAGTTAGAATGTTTACAGTACTGTCCTTCTATATAAACATCTATAGTTAGAATGTTTACAGTACTGTCCTTCTATATAAACATCTGCAGTTAGAATGTTTATAGTACTGTACATCTATATGAACGTCTACAGTTAGAATGTTTACAGTACTGTTCATCTATATGAACATCTACAGTTAGAATGTTTATGACACTGTCCTTCTTCATAAACATCTACAGTTAGAATGTTTACAGTACTGTACATCTATATGAACATCTACAGTTAGAATGTTTACGGTACTGTCCTTCTACATAAACATCTATAGTTAGAATGTTTACAATACTGTACATCTATATGAAAATCTGCAGTTGGAATGTTTACAGTACTGTACATCTATATGAACATCTACAGTTAGAATATTCACAGTACTGTACATCTATATGAACATCTACAGTTAGAATATTCACAGTACTGTACATCTATATGAACATCTACAGTTAGAATGTTCATAGTACTGTCCTTCTATATGAACACCTACAGTTAGAATGTTTACAGTACTGTCCTTCTATATAAACATCTTCAGTTAGAATGTTTACAGTACTGTACATCTATTAGAACTTCTACAGTTAGAATATTTACAGCATTGTCCTTCTATATGAAAATCTGCAGTAAGAATGTTTACAGTATTGTACTTCAATAAGATTTTCTACAGTTATCTACATTTTGATAAGTTGTAACAACACACATCTATCTAGTCCCTCAAACTTCTTTTGAAATAAACATAAAACAAGAGGCCCAAGATGGCCCTGATTTGCTCACCTGAGTTTAAATGTAACTGGTTTGTCTTCATAATACCTGGTAAGTCATAACATGTTGCCTCAATAGAAGTGGTTTCAGTTAAGGATTGAACTTTGATTGTACTGAATTTATTGGGTGATAACTTCAGTTGGTCATGCACAAATTGAATAAATGGCAAAGCCATTCATGAAAAAATTTGTGCGTGACCAACTGAAGTTATCACCCAATAAATTCAGTACAATCAGAGTTCAATCCATATATTTACAATCTTTTAAAATTTCTATGATAAAACATGAGGTTATCATGAATGCATTACATGGAATATCAAACTTGGCTGGCCGCTGTCAGTAAGCCCCGCCCACTTGTCAAAATCAAAGGAAACAAATGAGTGCAATCATTTAACGTTTTATTATTTTACGTTTTCACCGAAAAGTTACATCTTCATGTTGAAATTGAAACAACAGTTGTTAAAAGTAGAATTTGTAAGGATTCCAGACTGAATATTTCTTTCCATATTCTGGCAAACCACAAATCAAGCCCTCCCAATCCATTAATTGTTTGCCAGTTCCTCATCAGTGTCCATTTGTAATAGGCTTTATTCATCCAATGACCAAGGAATTCCAATATCAAAATTTCCTACACTTCCACAATACATTCTTGTGGTTGCAATACCAATGGTCAAAAGATCAAAGCAGACGATTCGCAGTTTCCTTAGAAATGAATTTTATTAAAAAAAAATCCTGAAATGGTCCTGGTTTTCTTGTATAAAAAAACACAAACACAGATTGATCCTTTGTTTGCATTTATCACTAATTTTTATTTAATTTCTGAAAAAATTCTAATCCGATTGAAAAACTAGCGATTTCAGAAAAAAAAGCAATGAAAAACATAGCCATGACCTGATCGCCACTGCAAGGTTTTGTTTGTAAACAATGTTGTAGTAGAACTTTTTTTGACGTATTGATATGCCAGTGATACAGGTCCTGACGTCATGGGTTAAAGGTCGCACGTGCCCAACCAAAAATTTTGGGAAATATCTTTAGTTGCTCTCAAAACATTTACTGAAGAGAATTCAGTACAATTGTAACTACACTTATATAACATTATTTTTATTGTTTTGGTTATTAGCTATGTAGGTCACCGTGACCTACTTTTGGTAGCCAAAGTGACCAGAAACACAAATGTGAATGGCAATGGTCTATAGATGCTATTGACTAATATGAATGAAATGTGACCAGTAGTGTCTGAGAAGAAGTCTTTTGATGGATGTATGGATGGATGGCAGAGTTCCTATCCATAACAAATAAAAATTTTCAGATCCGGATTTAAGACTTTACAGATTTGACACATTAATTAAAATATTTCTTTAAAAAAAGTGTAATTCAATTGCAAATTATTTAAAAAAATTTGTTCAATTAATTTACATTATGTCACATAACAATGATTTTGTAGAAAAAAAAAAAAAAAAAAAAAAGAAAAGAAAAAAAAAGTGACCTCACTGGGATTTGAACCCTCGTCCCATGGGTTGCTAGAATTGAAAATGAAAAAGGTCGAAAAAAGCAACTTGTATTTTACAGAATTTCATGGAAATTGTCAAACATATGTTTCTTCACATAAGAAAATGATGTTTGGAAAAAGAGTTCACCTAAATTTATTCATTATTGTAATTTTTGTAAAAAAGTACTATTTACAATGTATAAAAAATAAGCGCAAAAACGTGTAACCTAATTTTTCACAAAAATAATTGAAATTCACAAACTTGGCATATAAGATGTCGTAGATGCCAAATATCACATCAGATTTTATCTCAGTGAAGTGGTTTTGGAGAAGTAGGTTTTTTTTAGGTTTTTAACTATGTAGGTCAATGTGACCTACATTTGATAGCTATGGCAACAAAAAACACAAATCTGAAAGGCAATGTTCAATAGATGCTTTTGGCCAAGTTTGAACAAAATGTGACCCGAAGTTTCTGAGAAGAAGTCGTTTGAAGGAATTGTTGATGGACGGACAGAGGGTCTGTCTCTATTGATACCAATAGCTCACATGAGTACTTTGTGCTCAGGTGAGCTAAAAAAAATTGAAAATATATTTTTCCAAAATCTCATAATATATATATATATATATATATATATATATATATATATATATATATATATATCAGGGGTCCAGAAACGGTTATATTTGCCGGACATGTCCGACAAAAAATATTTTTGTCCGATGTGAAATATAGCTTGTCGGACATTGTTAGTTTAAAATAGAATTCAGTTAATTGGACACGTAATAAATGTTTATCGGTCATTATTTTACTCATTCTTTGCTATCACCTGTCAATCATTTTCAATAAATAATACAGATCTAATAATTAGGCTTTTGTTTATTAATCAGTTAAAATACATGGTCTCAATCTGATCCTTTTGTTTCATCGTCCGAATCACCATTACTTTTGTTAATAAGTTGTTTATTAAGTAATCACATCGATTGACAGACGGAATCCATAAACACCTGTAACTGAAGGTCATGGTCGTTGGACATTTCAAAGAGTTCCATGCGGGATGTTAAATAATAATACAATGCGCATAGTACGGTCTTAGCGACTGTTTAGTTATAAATAAATAATTTTAAAAAATCTAAATAAAATCAAAGAGGTCTTAAAATGAGGTTCAGTAAAGTTTGTGTAACTTCGGGAAAACTAAAATGCGCAAGTGTCAATAAACAAAGATGGCCGTCAAACCATGTGTCGTCAATGCCGACAGTTCAAAATAAAAAATCAACACTATGTGGACACACATAAGTCTGACCATATATATTTAAACAACTACCACATAGTTAAACCCTTTTTAAAAACTTCTATATTGATATTACAAATCTTATTAAAATACATGTTTTTTTTTTTTTTTTTTTTTTTTTTTTTTTTGCTTTTCATTCAACAGGGTACAGTTGCTTTGAAAAAATGTCCAACACCTCAGTCAAAGTTTTCCTGAGCCCTGATATATATATATATATATCTGTGTGTGTTAGAATAGAAATAATTAACATATGTTGGCATAAAAAACTGTAAGCTGTAAACTGTTAGAATGTTTACAGTACTGTACGTCTATATGAAATCTACAGTTAGAATGTTTACAGTACTATACATCTACATGAACATCTGCAGTTCGAATGTTTGTAATAATGTATTTCTTTATGAACATCTACAGTTCAAATGTTTACAGTACTGACATCTGATAAAGCATCTTTAGATACAATGTATACAGTACTGACATCTGATACAGCATCATTAGATACAATGTTTACAGTACTGACATCTGATAAAGCATCTTAAGATACAATGTATACAGTACTGACATCTGATAAAGCATCTTTAGTTGCAATGTTTACAGTACTGACATCTGATAAAGCATCTTTAGTTGCAATGTTTACAGTACTGACATCTGATAAAGCATCTTTAGTTGCAATGTTTACAGAACTGACATCTGATACAGCATCTTTAGTTACAATGTTTACAGTACTGTACATCTGAAACAGCATCTTTAGTTACAATGTTTACAGTACTGTACATCTGAAACAGCATCTTTAGTTACAATGTTTACAGTACTGTACATGTACATCTGATAAAGCATCTTTAGTTACAATGTTTACAGTATTGACATCTGATAAATCATCTTTAGTTACAATGTTTACAGTACTGTACATCTGAAACAGCATCTTTAGTTACAATGTTTACAGTACTGTACATGTACATCTGATAAAGCATCTTTAGTTACAATGTATACAGTACTGACATCTGATAAAGCATCTTTAGTTACAATGTTTACAGTACTGTACATCTGAAACAGCATCTTTAGTTACAATGTTTACAGTACTGACATCTGATAAAGCATCTTTAGTTACAATGTTTACAGTACTGTACATCTGAAACAGCATCTTTAGTTACAATGTTTACAGTACTGTACATCTGAAACAGCATCTTTAGTTACAATGTTTACAGTACTGACATCTGATAAAGCATCTTTAGATACAATGTTTACAGTACTGTACATCTGAAACAGCATCTTTAGATACAATGTTTACAGTACTGTACATCTGAAACAGCATCTTTAGTTACAATGTTTACAGTACTGTACATCTGAAACAGCATCTTTAGTTACAATGTTTACAGTACTGTACATCTGATACAGCATCTTTAGTTACAATGTTTACAGTACTGTACATCTGATACAGCATCTTTAGTTACAATGTTTACAGTACTGTACATTTGATAAAGCATCTTTAGTTACAATGTTTACAGTACTGTACATCTGATACAGCATCTTTAGTTACAATGTTTACAGTACTGTACATCTGATAAAGCATCTTTAGTTACAATGTTTACAGTACTGTACATCTGATAAAGCATCTTTAGATACAATGTTTACAGTACTGTACATCTGATACAGCATCTTTAGTTACAATGTTTACAGTACTGTACATCTGATAAAGCATCTTTAGATACAATGTTTACAGTACTGTACATCTGATAAAGCATCTTTAGATACAATGTTTACAGTACTGTACATCTGATACAGCATCTTTAGTTACAATGTATACAGTACTAACATCTGATAAAGCAGCTTTAGTTACAATGTTTACAGTACTGTACATCTGATACAGCATCTTTAGATACAATGTTTACAGTACTGTACATCTGATACAGCATCTTTAGTTACAATGTATACAGTGCTGTACATCTGATAAAGCATCTTTAGATACAATGTATACAGTACTGTACATCTGATACAGCATCTTTAGATACAATGTATACAGTGCTGTACATCTGATAAAGCATCTTTAGATACAATGTATACAGTACTGTACATCTGATACAGCATCTTTAGATACAATGTTTACCGTACTGTACATCTGATACAGCATCTTTAGATACAATGTTTACAGTACTGTACATCTGATACAGCATCTTTAGATACAATGTATACAGTGCTGTACATCTGATAAAGCATCTTTAGATACAATGTATACAGTACTGTACATCTGATACAGCATCTTTAGATACAATGTTTACCGTACTGTACATCTGATACAGCATCTTTAGAGACAATTTTACAGTACTGTACATCTGATACAGCATCTTTAGTTACAATGTTTACAGTACTGTACATCTGATACAGCATCTTTAGTTACAATGTATACAGTGCTGTACATCTGATAAAGCATCTTAAGATACAATGTATACAGTACTGTACATCTGATAAAGCATCTTTGGATACAATGTTTACAGTACTGTACATATGATACAGCATCTTTTGATACAATGTTTACAGTACTTGACATCTGATAAAGCATCTTTAGATACAATGTTTACAGTACTGTACATCTGATAAAGCATCTTTAGATACAATGTATACAGTACTGTACATCTGATAAGGCATCTTTAGTTACAATGTTTACAGTACTGTACATCTGAAACAGCATCTTTAGTTACAATGTTTACAGTACTGTACATCTGAAACAGCATCTTTAGTTACAATGTTTACAGTACTGACATCTGATAAAGCATCTTTAGATACAATGTTTACAGTACTGTACATCTGAAACAGCATCTTTAGTTACAATGTTTACAGTACTGTACATCTGAAACAGCATCTTTAGTTACAATGTTTACAGTACTGTACATCTGATACAGCATCTTTAGTTACAATGTTTACAGTACTGTACATCTGATACAGCATCTTTAGTTACAATGTTTACAGTACTGTACATCTGATACAGCATCTTTAGTTACAATGTTTACAGTACTGTACATCTGATAAAGCATCTTTAGTTACAATGTTTACAGTACTGTACATCTGATACAGCATCTTTAGTTACAATGTTTACAGAACTGTACATCTGATAAAGCATCTTTAGTTACAATGTTTACAGTACTGTACATCTGATAAAGCATCTTTAGATACAATGTTTACAGTACTGTACATCTGATACAGCATCTTTAGTTACAATGTTTACAGTACTGTACATCTGATAAAGCATCTTTAGATACAATGTTTACAGTACTGTACATCTGATACAGCATCTTTAGTTACAATGTATACAGTGCTGTACATCTGATAAAGCATCTTTAGATACAATGTATACAGTACTGTACATCTGATACAGCATCTTTAGATACAATGTTTACCGTACTGTACATCTGATACAGCATCTTTAGATACAATGTTTACAGTACTGTACATCTGATACAGCATCTTTAGTTACAATGTTTACAGTACTGTACATCTGATACAGCATCTTTAGTTACAATGTATACAGTGCTGTACATCTGATAAAGCATCTTAAGATACAATGTATACAGTACTGTACATCTGATAAAGCATCTTTGGATACAATGTTTACAGTACTGTACATATGATACAGCATCTTTTGATACAATGTTTACAGTACTTGACATCTGATAAAGCATCTTTAGATACAATGTTTACAGTACTGTACATCTGATAAAGCATCTTTAGATACAATGTATACAGTACTGTACATCTGATAAAGCATCTTTAGTTACAATGTTTACAGTACTGTACATCTGATACAGCATCTTTAGTTACAATGTTTACAGTACTGTACATCTGATACAGCATCTTTAGTTACAATGTTTACAGTACTGTACATCTGAAACAGCATCTTTAGTTACAATGTTTACAGTACTGTACATCTGATACAGCATCTTTAGTAACAATGTTTACAGTACTGTACATCTGATACAGCATCTTTAGTTACAATGTTTACAGTACTGTACATCTGATACAGCATCTTTAGATACAATGTTTACAGTACTGTACATCTGATAAAGCATCTTTAGTTACAATGTTTACAGTACTGTACATCTGATACAGCATCTTTAGATAGAATGTTTACAGTACTGTACATGTACATCTGATAAAGCATCTTTAGATACAATGTTTACAGTACTGTACATCTGATACAGCATCTTTAGTTACAATGTTTACAGTACTGTACATCTGATACAGCATCTTTAGTTACAATGTTTACAGTACTGTACATCTGATACAGCATCTTTAGTTACAATGTTTACAGTACTGTACATCTGATACAGCATCTTTAGATACAATGTTTACAGTACTGTAAATCTGATTAAGCATCTTTAGATACAATGTATACAGTACTGTACTTCCGTTTAAAATTTACTGTAAAAATGTTTACAATACTGTACTACTTAAGCAAGATCTACAGTTAAAATTTTATAGTTCTGTACTTACTTGCTACTATTTGTAATATTTTCTTGAATAGTCTTCTTTTTATCCTTTGTATTATTTTTATCTAAATAGAAAAATACAGTAGAAATAATTTTCTTTCTCTGAATTATTAAAATGAAAACAACTGACAACCTCCGAAACATTCAGTATCTTGAATTGCTACTATCTAACATAAAAAATTATGTCTTTCTTTAAAGGAGTAGAACAACGACAATTTGTTTAGACAATAGTTTTCTATTTATTTTTTATCAACTGTTGTCAAATTCAATGTTCACATTTAAACATATACATGTACACTTTGTATATAAATTTCCCCTCAAAATTTACTATGATTTGCTTACTAGAATTATTGTTGTCTTTGACTGGATCAACTGTTGTAACATTTAGATTGACAGGTATATGAGGTGGGGAAACCTTTTCTGGATAAATCAGTGTTGCAGTAGTGTTTTTAAGGACGGGTCTACATGTGACATCAGATGTTTTATTTCCCCTGAAATCAACCTCTTGGTGGGGTGGATGGCACCTAAAATTTTAAATTTAAAATCAACATCAAAAGTGACATTTAAAAACTTCAATGAAAATATCAGAAAGTTTTAATAAGATTACATGCATAAACTGTTCAAACTACTGGAAAGGCTAAATCTTCCTTAAACAGAGGATATAATAGGTAACCTACCTTTACAAATATTTCTATTTAGCTACATGTATATTCACCAGTTCCAACAAGCTGTTATAATTAAAAGTCTTATATTTTACTGATTTATTTCTACCACTGACTCTTCAACTTAAAGTCCATATATATATATATATATATATATATATATATATATATATATATATATATATATATTTGAAAATAAGAAAAGAGTTGTTTCTCTTCCCTTACACAGTTAAGACAAAAAAGAAGTACAGGTAACTGGATTTTTGCTATTTGTCATTACTAAGTACAGTAGTTGTAGAATATTTGATGAACATAACAAGTAATGAAAATGCAACTTTCTCTATTGTACACCTTATGATTGCAGAACTAACCAACTATCAGACTGAGTGGAGTGGAGTAATGGTGTTTTATGCCTCAGTCAGGATTTTTTCACTTATTTCGAAGTGGTCAGTTCTGAAGTGATGGAGGAAACTGGAGTACCCGGAGAAAACCACCGACCTTCGGCAAGTGAACTGACAAACTTTCTCACTAGAATCTGTCCCGAGTGGGATTCGAACCCAGGTGGTGAGAGGTGCTGTGATCCGTAAGCGCACACTTTAGACCACTCGGCCACCGAAGCCCTCAACTATCAGACTGAGTTATATAAGATGTTACAATAAGGATAAATAGAAATTCTTACACATTATGTTGGATACATAGACCTTTTCCATGATGACTTTTAAAGTACCCATCCTTACAAGGTTTACAGTGTCCTGGAATAAAAAAAAACAATTTAATTTAGTACATGTATAAAGTAGCACACCTGTTAAAGGTTTTCTTGAGGTATAGAGATTAATTTTACATATTTATGTATGTTTCAGTGACCTTGATCTTTGATGCACAGTCCCCAAAAACAAACCTAAGCAAGAAATTGTCATTATGTATTCATATCTTCTGGAAACCACTTGAAGTCTCCTGCATGCACACCCACCCCCATGCCCATCTGCCATTACTTCCCATATCTAATAACCAGATTTCTACAAAAACCTGGTTAATAAAACCAGACAATACAAGAAGACAAACATATATATAAGAAATACAAGTTATACATTTTATAACACACAAGTATTGTGAGCAACAATTTGAACACGTGGCAGTAATCTGGGTTGTTTTACGTCATACCTACTAAAACATAGGATAGGATTTTTAACACCTCACCAAACCAAACAATCTCATGACTTTCACAGCATATTTGATATTAGTATAAGAGGAATCAAGTCATTGTTAAGACCTGTGTGGTCTAACAGGGAATTGAACCTTCAATTAACAACAATTTTGTGAATTAAACCTCTAAGTAACAAAGACTGTAGCACTCTTTTTAATAAGCCGCAAATAGCTGTGGTACTGTGAGAAGGAAGTGTCTAAAAAATTACAGATTATGAACTTACCATCAATATTCAGTTCTGTACCAGCCAAGCAAGTACCGTTAAAATAATTACATTTTTGATAGTCATCACCATATTGGTTCTCTGCCAAGTTACAGACACATTTTTTAATTCCTGTTGTTGAACATGTATTGTTTATATCAGGCACAGATTCTGAAAGAAGACAAGCATGTGGTTTTGGTAATACATGTACTTTTATTCTTATATAAAACAAGAAGCTCCAAAGGGCCTGTACTGCTCAACTGGCATATGAAATGTAATGTTAGATATGAAACAGGGTTTTAACATAATTACATGTAGGTTGTTCCAGCTTAGGAAATGTATGAAATTCCTGTAAAAGTATGACATATCTACACTGGCATTAACTAAAGTCAAAACCTATTTTATGGTCATTTTCTGCTTTTTTTAATTTATAGTAATGGCAGCCATCTTGAATTTGGGATCAACTTAAAATCATAAACTTACATGTACTCCATCTAGGGACTTTCCACACCAAATTTAGTTTCATTTGGTCAATTAGTTTTAGAGAAGAAGATTGAAGTTTATGAATGCATGCACACACACATGGACACACATGCTTTGTCATTCCATAAGCTCAGCTGGCCGTAGCCAGTTGAGCTAAAACCAACCCTAAACCAAAAAGCAGAAACATTTATATAACAGTAATCAATATTATATATCAAAATTAGAATCAGCACTTGGAAATTATCACCACTTTAGAAGCAAATGTTTGTCATCTCTTTGAGATGTTTGGCTTTAGACTTTCCTAGAACATATTTACCAAATAAAGTTGAAATTCATATGTTGATTTAATTCTATATACCTTATTATACACTGAAATTTTAACCCGAGTACAGTTGTTCCAAGCTCTATTCCCTTAACAGGCTAGATTGTGATAACTTGTATCTTGTGACATAAACTTAAAAATTTGAGATTACTTGTCAAAAGTAATTTATTGATGTATATATATTTGTAACTCCATTGAAATTTTTTTTATAATCATGCTTTATTTTCTGTTTTATTAATATTTTTTCGGTTCTTGGTTAAGCTAACAGAGATACAAATAACCTGTGACATGGTGACAAATTTATGTTGGTTAAAACAATTATTAACATTAATATTTTCCTTAGCACAAAAAATAGCTAATTTAATACAAGAAGATTAAGTGGGTTAAAAATTAATGCAGCAACAGTGTGGTCAAATGTACATGTAGCATAGTTCAGAAATTGACTATATACATGTAATACAATTTATGACTTTTGATGAGGTAGACATACTGTATTTACCCACTCAAAAACATATTAGTAAAGGCCTTAAGTCGAGGTGAATATATCTAGTTTTTTAAGTTGATAAATTGTTATGTGTTGAATCAAAAGGCAATAATTGTTATGCAATATTGAAAAATTATTTTTATCAGCATTTTGAAAATAAAGATTTACAAAATCTTCAACTTCATATATAAAATGTAATTTTTGTTTTTAGAAATAGAACATAGAAAATAACACATTTAGTGTGTTAAACTGTCACCTTTAATTACTTGATATCAGGTAAACTGTTAATTACTGCCTTGTTTAAATGATGCAAGAGTATTTACATTTTTTAAAGTTCTTTATTCAATTTCATTAATATAATGCTATGCTATATGTCATGTCTGTTTTTGACCCATTTATTATAAAATATATAAAATATATGTATATAAAATCACTAGCCATAAAATGATATATATTACCTGGTGTACAATCACAATCTAACTTCTTACAGAATCCTCCCTTTGGTGGAAGAGCATACTCCCAGTCTACTGAGTTTATTAGAACTTTGTTGAAATAACCTGGTGGGCACCTATGACAAGTGTCATGACCATAATTTTCTGTGCATGTTTCAAAGTATTGATCTGATAAATAGAAAAATAAACACAGTGTCAAGTCATTCGTTGTAACAAGGTACAAACATTTAGATAGTATATCATTACTGTGTTCTAGACTTGGCATAAACTAATTTAATATCACTTCAGATTACAAACTGTAGAGAACAGAACAGAGGGTTCAATAGGGCTTGTATAAACATTTTTATTAATTTTAAATTTATGTCACTCATCTTTGGATTTCAAATTGAACTGAATAAAATGTTTCATTTCTAACCCCCTTCGGACCTTTTTATACCAATATAGGGTTTAATAGGCCCTTTGGTTTCAGACTTCATTAAAAATAAATATTATTTATATCACTGGTCACAATCAGATCAATAAACAATTGAAAAAAATACTTTCACATCTGTTAAATTCCCTAATTTGAGTCAGTACAATACATCTGTAATGGCAATTGGATTTTGCTATTCATATAGGTCTCAAATATATATATATTAAGTGCCTGTTGGGAGTGAAAAACAAGTGTTACATACAGGTTTCTATAGTAACTGCTAGTAAAATGTGTTCACTCTGAACACTTATCGTAATATATAATTTCTTCTTACTTACTTTCAGTACACTTGATTGTGTAACATGTTACTAGTTTACCATTTATCATTCTTTGCTTCAATGTATTTGCCTGCAAATAAATTAATCATAAGTTGGTTCATTACTTGGTGAAATTTATTAATTTTAAATTTTGTTACAGTACTGATTAACACTGGATGTAAAATAATTGGGATGAGGACCATGTAGCAGTATTGAAATCACTACTGGACATTATTTATCATTAAACCTTGTGCCAATTCAAAATCAGGAGTTTTAGAGGTAGTTCCAAATTCCCAATATGTGTTTTCTTGACTTAGTGCATTGTAACAGGTTAAGATAGCAATTTCTGTTGACTGGAGTAGATGTTTAATAGTAACTATTTTCTTTCTTTCATTAAGTCTTGGGCAAAAAATCTAAAAACTGTCCAGTATCTTAATAACTTCAACAAAAATCATAAAAAATATTCCACATGACATTAATGCAAGAAGCCCATGTTTCTTAAAATGCTCACCCAAATGTGAAATCAGGAAATAATGAAAAAATTGTGACATCAAGGTATACCAGGTTTGCAAATGGTATAACTTCTTTATGTCACTGTGACCATTGATATGAGACAAGATCAAATGACTTCCTAAACTTGCATATGCTTTTTACACTTATGCTTTATAAGAATTTTCAAGCACCTTTTAATTTAACATGCCTTTATGCTTTATATAAATTTAAATTCCTATGCTTAATGGTTCATACAAATGTTTTACAATATTACTACTTCAGGTCAATGTGAACTTGAATACTGATAAAGGTTAATAAGCTTTAAAAAAACTCATAGAACTTGATGCCATAATGCTATAAATGAGGTTTCAAGTTCTAGGCCTTTCAATTCATGACAAGAAGATGTTAAAGGTTTTAATCCTTTAGGTCACTGTGTCCCTGAATGTAGGTCAAGGTCAATAAGCTTTGTAAACTTAGTAGAACTTCATGCACTGCTGTGAAATATGTCCTAGGCTTTTTTAGTTCATGAAGAACGATGTTGACAGGTTTAACTAATATAGGTCACCCTGACCTTGAATATGGGTAAAAGTCAACTGGCTTTGCAAACTTGACAGGGTTTGGTCAAGTTTCATTTGCCATGGAACTTTATTCACTTATATCAAGACATCACCAGCTAACAGTGAAGTGGCAAAAATTTTTACCTTTGCAGTGCCCTTAGGGCAATGTGCATGGAGAGTTCTTTAGCATGCCCTGCCTGCCATTACCAGTGCATCAGTTTTTAAGGTCTCCTTCAAAGAACCCCATGACCTTTTTTCTAAATGCAGAATGCTTGGTGAAAGAACGATCACTACCAATTTTTAAGTCATGGTCTGACCCAGATGGGGTTTAAGTATCTCTTACTGCCCCAGTCTGTACACTGTAATGATGCGTCTTACTTTCCCTGTCTGTACACTGTAATGATGGGTCTTACTGTCCCAGTCTGTATACTGTAATGTGTCTTCCTGCCCCAGTCTGTACACTGTAATGATGTGTCTTACTGTCCCAGTCTGTATACTGTAATGATGTGTCTTACTGTCCCAGTCTGTATACTGTAATGATGTGTCTTAATTTCCCTGTCTGTACACTGTAATGATGTGTCTTACTGTCCCAGTCTGTATACTGTAATGAATATGTCTTACTGTTCCTGTCTATACACTGTAATGATGTGTCTTACTGTCCCTGTCTGTACACTGTAATGATGTGTCTTACTGTCCCAGTCTGTATACTGTAATGAATATGTCTTACTGTTCCTGTCTGTATACTGTAATGATGTGTCTTACTGTCACTGTCTGTATACTGTAATGATGTGTCTTACTGTCCCTGTCTGTACACTGTAATGATGTGTCTTACTGTCCTGTCTGTATACTGTAATGTGTCTTACTGCCCCAGTCTGTACACTGTAATGATGTGTCTTACTGTCCCTGTCTGTACACTGTAATGATGTGTCTTACTGTCCTGTCTGTATACTGTAATGTGTCTTACTGCCCCAGTCTGTACACTGTAATGATGTGTCTTACTGTCCCTGTCTGTATACTGTAATGATGTGTCTTACTGTTCCTGTCTGTATACTGAAATGATGTGTCTTACTTTCCCTGTCTGTACACTGTAATGATGGGTCTTACTGTCCCTGTCTGTACACTGTAATGATGTGTCTTACTGTTCCAGTCTGTATACTGTAATGATGTGTCTTACTGTCCCAGTCTGTACACTGTAATGATGTGTCTTACTGTCCCAGTCTGTATACTGTAATGATGTGTCTTACTGTCCCTGTCTGTATACTGTAATGATGTGTCTTACTGTTCCTGTCTGTATACTGTAATGATGTGTCTTACTGTCCCAGTCTGTACACTGTAATGATGTGTCTTACTTTCCCTGTCTATACACTGTAATGATGTGTCTTACTGTCACTGTCTGTATACTGTAATGATGTGTCTTACTGTTCCTGTCTGTATACTGTAATGATGTGTCTTACTGTCCCAGTCTGTACACTGTAATGATGTGTCTTACTGTCCCTGTCTGTACACTGTAATGATGTGTCTTACTGTCCCTGTCTGTATACTGTAATGATGTGTCTTACTGTCCCTGTCTGTACACTGTAATGATGTGTCTTACTGTCCCAGTCTGTATACTGTAATGATGTGTCTTACTGTCCCAGTCTGTATACTGTAATGATATGTCTTACTGTCCCTGTCTGTATACTGTAATGATGTGTCTTACTGTCACTGTCTGTATACTGTAATGATGTGTCTTACTGTCACTGTCTGTACACTGTAATGATATGTCTTACTGTCCCAGTCTGTACACTGTAATGATGTGTCTTACTGTCCCTGTCTGTATACTGTAATGATGTGTCTTACTGTCCCTGTCTGTACACTGTAATGATGTGTCTTACTGTCCCAGTCTGTATACTGTAATGATGTGTCTTACTGTCCCAGTCTGTATACTGTAATGATATGTCTTACTGTCCCTGTCTGTATACTGTAATGATGTGTCTTACTGTCACTGTCTGTATACTGTAATGATGTGTCTTACTGTCACTGTCTGTACACTGTAATGATATGTCTTACTGTCCCAGTCTGTACACTGTAATGATGTGTCTTACTGTCCCTGTCTGTATACTGTAATGATGTGTCTTACTGTCACTGTCTGTACACTGTAATGATGTGTCTTACTGTCCCAGTCTGTATACTGTAATGATGTGTCTTACTGTCCCAGTCTGTACATTGTAATGATGTGTCTTACTTTCCCTGTCTGTACACTGTAATGATGGGTCTTACTGTCCCTGTCTGTACACTGTAATGCTGTGTCTTACTGTCCCAGTCTGTATACTGTAATGATGTGTCTTACTGTCCCTGTCTGTATACTGTAATGATGTGTCTTACTGTCACTGTCTGTATACTGTAATGATGTGTCTTACTGTCCCTGCTTGTATACTGTAATGATGTGTCTTACTTTCCCTGTCTGTACACTGTAATGATGTGTCTTACTGTCCCAGTCTGTATACTGTAATGATATGTCTTACTGTCCCAGTCTGTATACTGTAATGATGCGTCTTACTGTCACTGTCTGTATACTGTAATGATGTGTCTTACTGTCACTGTCTGTACACTGTAATGATGTGTCTTACTGTCCCTGTCTGTACACTGTAATGATGTGTCTTACTTTCCCTGTCTATACACTGTAATGATGTGATGATGTGTCTTACTGTCACTGTCTGTATACTGTAATGATGTGTCTTACTGTCACTGTCTGTACACTGTAATGATGTGTCTTACTTTCCCTGTCTGTACACTGTAATGATGTGTCTTACTGTCCCAGTCTGTATACTGTAATGATATGTCTTACTGTCCCAGTCTGTATACTGTAATGATGTGTCTTACTGTCCCTGTCTGTATACTGTAATGATGTGTCTTCCTGTCCCTGTCTGTACACTGTAATGATATGTCTTACTGTCCCAGTCTGTATACTGTAATGATGTGTCTTACTGTCCCTGTCTGTATACTGTAATGATGTGTCTTACTGTCCCTGTCTGTACACTGTAATGATGTGTCTTTCTGTCCCAGTCTGTATACTGTAATGATGTGTCTTACTGTCCCTGTCTGTATACTGTAATGATGTGTCTTACTGTCACTGTCTGTACACTGTAATGATGTGTCTTACTGTCCCAGTCTGTATACTGTAATGATGTGTCTTACTGTCCCAGTCTGTACATTGTAATGATGTGTCTTACTTTCCCTGTCTGTACACTGTAATGATGGGTCTTACTGTCCCTGTCTGTACACTGTAATGCTGTGTCTTACTGTCCCAGTCTGTATACTGTAATGATGTGTCTTACTGTCCCTGTCTGTATACTGTAATGATGTGTCTTACTGTCACTGTCTGTATACTGTAATGATGTGTCTTACTGTCCCTGCTTGTATACTGTAATGATGTGTCTTACTTTCCCTGTCTGTACACTGTAATGATGTGTCTTACTGTCCCAGTCTGTATACTGTAATGATATGTCTTACTGTCCCAGTCTGTATACTGTAATGATGCGTCTTACTGTCACTGTCTGTATACTGTAATGATGTGTCTTACTGTCACTGTCTGTACACTGTAATGATGTGTCTTACTGTCCCTGTCTGTACACTGTAATGATGTGTCTTACTGTCCCTGTCTGTATACTGTAATGATGTGTCTTACTGTCACTGTCTGTATACTGTAATGATGTGTCTTACTGTCACTGTCTGTACACTGTAATGATGTGTCTTACTTTCCCTGTCTGTACACTGTAATGATGTGTCTTACTGTCCCAGTCTGTATACTGTAATGATATGTCTTACTGTCCCAGTCTGTATACTGTAATGATGTGTCTTACTGTCCCTGTCTGTATACTGTAATGATGTGTCTTCCTGTCCCTGTCTGTACACTGTAATGATATGTCTTACTGTCCCAGTCTGTATACTGTAATGATGCGTCTTACTGTCACTGTCTGTATACTGTAATGATGTGTCTTCCTGTCCCTGTCTGTACACTGTAATGATGTGTCTTACTGTCCCTGTCTGTACACTGTAATGATGTGTCTTACTGTCCCTGTCTGTATACTGTAATGATGTGTCTTACTGTCACTGTCTGTATACTGTAATGATGTGTCTTACTGTCCCTGCTTGTATACAGTAATGATGTGTCTTACTGTCCCAGTCTGTACACTGTAATGATGTGTCTTACTGTCCCTGTCTGTACACTGTAATGATGTGTCTTACTGTCCCTGTCTGTATACTGTAATGATGTGTCTTACTGTCCCTGTCTGTACACTGTAATGATGTGTCTTACTGTCCCTGTCTATACACTGTAATGATGTGTCTTACTGTCCCTGTCTGTATACTGTAATGATGTGTCTTACTGTCCCTGTCTGTATACTGTAATGATGTGTCTTACTGTCCCTGTCTGTATACTGTAATGATGTGTCTTACTGTCCCTGTCTGTATACAGTAATGATGTGTCTTACTGTCCTGTCTGTATACTGTAATGATATGTCTTACTGCCCCAGAATGTACACTGTAATGTGTTTTACTGTCCCAGTCTGTACACTGTAATGATGTGTCTTACTGTCACTGTCTGTATACTGTAATGATGTGTCTTACTGTCCCTGCTTGTATACAGTAATGATGTGTCTTACTGTCCCAGTCTGTACACTGTAATGATGTGTCTTACTGTCCCTGTCTGTACACTGTAATGATGTGTCTTACTGTCCCTGTCTGTATACTGTAATGATGTGTCTTACTGTCCCTGTCTGTACACTGTAATGATGTGTCTTACTGTCCCTGTCTATACACTGTAATGATGTGTCTTACTGTCCCTGTCTGTATACTGTAATGATGTGTCTTACTGTCACTGTCTGTATACTGTAATGATGGGTCTTACTGTCCCTGTCTATACACTGTAATGATGTGTCTTACTGTCCCTGTCTATACACTGTAATGATGTGTCTTACTGTCCCTGTCTATACACTGTAATGATGTGTCTTACTGTCCCTGTCTATACACTGTAATGATGTGTCTTACTGTCACTGTCTGTATACTGTAATGATGTGTCTTACTGTCCCTGTCTGTACACTGTAATGATGTGTCTTACTGTCCCTGTCTATACACTGTAATGATGTGTCTTACTGTCCCTGTCTGTATACTGTAATGATGTGTCTTACTGTCCCTGTCTGTACACTGTAATGATGTGTCTTACTGTCCCTGTCTATACACTGTAATGATGTGTCTTACTGTCCCTGTCTGTATACTGTAATGATGTGTCTTCCTGTCCCTGTCTGTATACTGTAATGATGTGTCTTACTGTCCCTGTCTGTATACTGTAATGATGTGTCTTACTGTCCCTGTCTGTATACAGTAATGATGTGTCTTACTGTCCTGTCTGTATACTGTAATGATATGTCTTACTGCCCCAGAATGTACACTGTAATGTGTTTTACTGTCCCAGTCTGTACACTGTAATGATGTGTCTTACTGTCCCTGTCTGTACACTGTAATAATGTCTAACTGCCCCAAAACTGTAGTTATAAGCAACACTGTTATGATCTGTTTGTTGATATCATGTGTCTCATTGTCTCAATCTTTAAACTGAAAATAGGTCTCACTTTATTAAAGGTACACTGCAATTTTGTGTCACTGTTACCATCTGCACATTGTAGTTTAAATCAAAAAGCCTTAAGCTTCAGTTTAATTTAAAAAATTGTCAATCTCTTTTGGCAGGCAAATCATAAAATTGAGAAAACCCTCATGACAATTGAATATATTTTTGTTAAGCTGAAATTCTACGTTCAAATGTCTTGCAACGCTAAATAAAAATAGATCAACTATAACATATAACAGGTATTCAGTAAGTAAATGTATATATGTACTTACCACTGGTCCACAGGTCACCTGATATGTTCCAATTAGTAAAGCCAAACAGGTAAGCACATTCCAAAAGATTTCCATATTTAACATGTTCATGATTGTTAAAATTTATAATTAACTGATGGAAAAAATGTAAATTTTTTATAAAATAAAAGAAACTTTATCAAAATGTACAACTTAATGACAAATCTTTAGAATTACAAAGTCAAACTCCTTTTATGATTTTGACAATATAAAAAAATCACCTAATTTTTATATTTGTTAACTTGTTTTAACTAAATATAAATTAGCTAATGAGACCAATGTTTCAAAAAACCATGCTAAAGATATAAAAAATAAAAATATATCGATGATTTTAAAATTGAAATAGAACTGTTTGGAATGTGCTAGTTTCTTAATGATTTGTTCACAGTTTATTAAGTACGGACATGTCTTGCACATCTGAAATGTAGAATGAACAGGAAATAATGAAATTAAAATTCACTTCAAAAATCTTTACAAATGAGGAATTGTATTCCAAAATGCAAACATGTAGACATATATTTTAAAGAATTAACAAAAGTGCATTGAATAATACTGACAGGGTTATCCTTTTAGTACATTTTACAATCATTTTTCAATGGAACTTGCCAGCGTACCACATCAATACCTCTTAATGTTTGTGCGGAATAAAATGGATAACGTTTACATCAAATTTTCTGGAAAAAACATCCTTATTACAGGAAAACATCACCTTTATGTGATTCCATTGCCAATAGAAATAATTGTCCCACACAAAGGCTGTGAGATATCACATGGAGCTCTGGGGAATTCCATTGTGTTTGTCTGTTTTTATTTCTACATACCATATTTAATTTTCCCACCATAAGAATATTAGGATTTCAAAGTTAGACCTTGTTCTTTATTTCTGTTTGTCATTGCCTGCTTAGAACTGTATTTAATCATTTAAATCGCAGCAGTAAGTAAAGTTATATCTGCAGTTTATTCTTTAACCTAAAACATATTAAAATGTATATAATTAATGAAATAGATAAGTCTTACCCAGCACATCAACATGACCTGTAAAATATATTTCCTGCATCAAAGTTTCTGAAACTTTAAGAAAAAAAAACTTTTTTTGAAACTTATATAAAAAAAACCTTTTATAATATAGTTTTGTTTACTCTTTTAAATTAAGTAAAACTTTTTTTAATTTAAAAAACTTAATTCATTTCTGCCTTCACCTTTGAACCCAATACATGTATGACCTTGATCTTTATATCGAAATGAGATTTACATGTATCAATATCTATAATATAATATTCTCCTTTAAATGTCAATACAAAAAGTTTACAGTAAACAATGGTGGTTATTTTTGTTAGGTTAAAGAAATTCATAAATATTAAAGGCAATTTCCAAAATAACTTTATATTAAACCAGGGTGGGTGTTTGTAAGGTTACAGAAAAAAAATATTCAAGGAAAGTTTCATACATATATAATTAACATTTATGAAGCAGATAAAGAAAATGTATTCAAAGGTTATGCTCTAACGGTCAAGGCCACAAATTTGGAAGGTGTTTAACCAAAGTATTTACATTACATAATCTTTTTTTTTAATATTCAGTCAATAATGAAGCTGTAAATATTTTATTTGCTTGCAAGTAAAAACAATTTCAAGAATAAATTTTATTTGAGTTTTATATATTTTAGGTACAAATTGAAAAGTAAATGTATTGAGAAAAGATCGATAGACTTTTATGGTAATATTTGGTTCCTAATTCAATGCATTAAGATGATTTATATTTTTTACCTGGCTTGCACACCTGACAAAAGTATCAAAACCATACAGAAAAAACAAAACAAAACAAAACAAACAAACAAAAGATGGTACCCTTTAACTATCAGAGGGCCAGAGTCGGCAAGTAGTCTAAAGAGCATGTTTGCAAAACATAGCATCTTGAACTGCTAGGTTTTATTCCCTTTTGGGCTGTTTTAAGTACAAGAAACTAAAGTCAGTTGCCTTGCTGAAAACTGGAGGTTTCTTCTGGGCACTCAGGATTCCTCTAAGAACTTGACCATATAATCCATTGACCATAACTCAAGTGATATGCAGCATTGCATTACTAGAGTGACAATACCGAACCTGAAACGTTTTAAGTGTGGTGGACTAGCTGGGCTTGATCGGTTGCTGCTAGCTTGGTTGGTACTGTATATGGTGTTTCGCTGGCATTGGGAAGATTCCAGATTCGAGTTCCAGTTTGTTTGCTGCATGTTTTCCCTTTCCTGTTACAAGTGGGGCCTAGTCCAACACCTGGGAGTGCCTAGTCCGAATTTTCTCTGACCCCAACAAGCTTTATGCTTTGTGTAGGGTCAGTACAAATTCTGTATTAAAAAACCCGGGATTTTCTGATACCATTTTGTGTCAGAAGGAGCGCATCATATTACTTCAGACTAAAAATATTTTGGAACTGTAGGAAAGTTACTGAGCTCAATTGACAGGTCGGTGTTTTTTCTTCCAAACTATTAAACTATTTTAAAATGTCATCGCCACTGCATGGTTTGAGATTCAGATCATGAGGTTTCTTCAGTGTTGATGTAAACTTGCCAACATCGTCTTCTATTTTCAAAATATGACTTCTTGGCCTCGCGAAACTCTCACATTTAAATATTTTGGAAGATATTACACTCACATGTCGATCGAGTTTATTTTTCTACAGTCCTACAAAATGAGCCTCGTTATGAAGCAGCGCCCCCCTTCCGACACCATTTCATTTGGTATCGGATAAAAATAAGTTATGCAATAGGTCAGACACACATAATATATCATAATAAACTGTTTTAAACTGTAATTCTCGACTGAACAAAAATATTATTAAATGAAAATAAGTTTCTGAAAAAGTAATATACCAGTTAACATACCTTACTATAGAGACTCGCAACGGAAATCCCCAGTGCTATTTTTAGAAACGTCATACGAAAAGTCAAAGTGAAAAACCAAAAACTTAAATGAAAGCGGACAGTAACCTATATTGGTAGCAGATACACAAAACACATCTGCATTTAAGTTTAATAAATAATAGTATTGGTCATTTGTAAATAGATGAAAAACACAAATGTTTTAATCAAATTTCGGGTCTCATTTACCTTGGAAGACCATTCTACATCAATAGATGTCCTTAAATGATCCTTTTACAAATTAATTTTAAAAAGAAATTAAAGTTGAAGTTCAATTTCCTCTGTAAAAATTAAGATCTCAACTGGTCATTTAAATTGATTGTCTGGGCAACTAAATATTTATTTTTCTGATTTTTCAGCGATTCAGGACGTATCCGTATGATTGAAAGAAAAATCATGATAAATCTGATATCTATGGGATGCTCTTGAGAACATCTAACTTTTAAAATGAAAAGATGCTGTTGAATCACCATGCTCCTAAAATATTTTAAGTGTTAATTATTATAAACTGAAAATTAATAGAAAAATTTTATACTATACCTTGGACTCACAACTTTTTTTGAATATACAAAATGTAGTTACAATATCAATTAAATTCAAATGCATAACTAAAAACCAATTTTAGAAATTATAATCAATTTTAAATGTATAAAAATTAAAATATACTAAAGGTATAAAGAAGAAATAGAATTTCTTGGTTTATATTTTGATTTTGATTTTTTCACGGCCCCATAACTTGCCAGCTATGCCATTGAATGGTATTCTGAATTACAGAGAGAGAGAGAGAGAGAGAGAGAGAGAGAGAGAGAGAGAGAGAGAGAGAGAGAGAGAGAGAGAGAGAGCTTGAGCTTTAAACCTCGAACAGCCAAACCGGTCTCAAAATACCACAAACGGTTCTTACCGATTGGTAACATTGGTAGAAATTACTGAACTTTCTATGATTACCGTTGGGAGATTTTCATCGGCAATATCGCTACCTGTGCTCAAAAGAGCAAAGGTAATTCTCGGTTTCGGACATCCGGGCATACAGATAAAGGATTCGATAAGATGTCGAACGATTTGTAACCGGAAGTCCTTAGACTTCGTTTATCTCCAAGTACAACTTGAATTGGAATTGTAAACTCACTTTAATTTTCCAAACTTCCTATTCAATGAATATTTTGGCAGTTTTGTAACCAAGTCTTAACTAAGAATGAATGACAAAGACTATTCTGTGTCAACTGTTTATTGTAAAAAAAAAAAAAACCAACTTTTTATCCAGAAAAGGCAGTGTGACTGATAGGGGTTTTTAAAAGGGACAGAAAGGGCAAATAAAAATGTTATGAAAACCTACTTTTAATAGTAAATTTTTTCTTATTTTGACAAAATTAAAAATTAAAAACTTTACCTTAAATATTAATGAAGTGAAAAATCAACTGTTTGAAAAAGAGAAAGAGAGGTAACGAGAGCAACGTGTTTGCTTAGTAAAAAGAGTTTTCACTTTAAGTGAACATGTTGAAGGTGAGAGAGAGAGAGAGAGAGAGAGAAGAGAGAGAGGGAGAGAGAGAGGGAGAGAGAGAGAAATAAATAGGCAATTAAATGTTACTCAGTAAAAAGAATATTCACTTTCTGTAACATGTTGCTTAAACTAATAAACATACCTTGAAACCTGAGATATAACTAGAGACAGAAAAAAATAGGAAATATATATTTGGGAGATTACTAGAAAAAGGTGCAAGAAAGGAAAAAAAACAAATTCCTTTTTAATTGTGTAACATAATGATTGAATTTTGGTTAAATAAACTAGTATTATAAAAAAAATAATTATAGAATTTGAATTTACATTATTTTATGAAAACAACAGCAAAACACAATACAAAAGAATAAAATCAGTTATCATTTTCAAGAGAAGGGGCATAATCAATTAAACAGAAAAGGACATAGTAGCTCACCCGTTAAAAGTCACAGATTTACTTCTATACATGAATATTTTAGTATGTGATTACAAATTTACCTTAAATAAACTCCTTACATATACATGTATTTATTCATAAATAATGTGTTGCCTGGCTATAGTACGTCAGATTAGCGATTAAACTATTTATAAACTAAACATCAGTAAGTCCTTTCACGTGCACGCATTTTTGTCTATGTATGTCAACGTTATGTTTAGTAAAATCACGGTACATAACTTATATGAATTTAATTGTTTCATTGTCTAGGTTATGGTTTAGAGTCCATTGTCTGTATCTGAGGAACGCACACTTAGAGTCACCCTCTGGTAGGTGTTATATGTTATGTGTATTTATGTTTAATATTGCATGACCTGGTGTCTATTTTATTGCCCAATGTGTCATTCCTGTCCAATGTGAGATTTAAATTGTTACAAAGTGTGTTATACTATTTGGATCTGTGATTATTTCAACGCCATATTGTGTAGAATTTGTGACTATGTGACTTTTATGTTGTGTGTATTGTATATGCCTTGTGAAATATTTGTATTGTATTTAATTTTATATTTATAACTTACTATATCAATTGTATATTTTCTAGGGTGTTTATGGAGATACCGAAGATTTTATATATACAGTATTTTACACCCTGATATTTATATGGTTTGGACAATATAAACTTTACAACCCAAGCAGTTTGTGTTATTGTTAATTTATTATACAAATTGGAGAAACACACCTGTTACACATTTTTCCCCTTTCTTGTTACATAAGCCCTAAACATCTACTCATTCCGAGAAAGGGTCATATGTCTTTACAATTACTTTGTCAGCTCTTTCAAAACATAAAAGATACAAAGGTGTTGGTCATTTGTAAATAGATGAAAACCAGAAATGTTTAAATCCAATTTCAAGTACCATTTAACTTGCAATATGCACAATCGGACCGGGAATCGAACTAAGCTATCCAGACCGCTGTAAATATCCTGTCAATTCCTTAAATGGACCTTTGATCAATTAATTTAAAGTTTAAAATTAAGATTGAAATTAAATACCCTTAAGTTTTTAAGTTTATATTTCGAGTTTGGATTTTTTCCACGCCTTTCGTCCAGCAATGTCATAGGCAAATATATTAGAAACAAGACCATAACATCAAACCGGTCGAACCAGTCTAAAAATAATCATGTGTCATGACATGCAACAAACATTACATAATGAGTTAAGGGATGCGAAACTAAACCAGACATGCAGTTATGGAACTGTGAAAATAAAAATAAAAATACTTGAATAAAAAATAATTTGAATAAACTAGTTTCTCAAACTTTATTTAATAATAGAAACTGAACTATAAGTATTTGTATATAATTCACACACACACACACGCACACGCACGCACCGTGAAACACACACACACACACACACACACACACACACACACACACACACACTTATGTAGATGATCAAGAAATTTGAAAATAACTGAGAAGGAATTAAAGAAAGCAAATCGTTGAGATAACTTTAAAATAAACCTACCTAAATAGATAACTGGACAACTGATACTGACAAAATGCTATACATGTAAGCCCCTTACAATATGGGAATCCCCATTGAGCACTATTTTTAGAAACCGTCATACAGTTTGTACACCAAACATTAACACGACAAAGCTTTGTATCTGATAAGTATGGTGGCTTATTTCTGACATCGACATAATTTTAGTCAACATAAAATTATCTCAACATGTCGACTTAATATCTTGACAAGTCGAGAAAATATCATGGAAAGTTGTGATAATATCATGGAAAGTTGTGATATTAAAATAAAAAATTGAGATAAGTACCACGACTTGCCGCGTTAAAAATAATTCAAGATATCGGGATAATTATCACGACTGGTCAACATGAGTATCGCGGCATGTCGTGTTATATATGTCAACTTTTTATTTTGTATCACAACTTTCCATGATAATATCTTGACTTGTCAAGATATTAAGTCGACATGTCGAGGTAATTTTATGTCGACCAAAATTATCTCGATGTCAGAAATAAGACACCAAAGATAAGAGTCCTAACATTTGTACTACGTTTCTATGAAATTTGTTACTGAAAGAACCTGTCTCAGAAAACGTAAACGGCTCGAAGTCACCTTTTAATATTCACAAGTACTAGTTTTTCAAAAAAGCTTGCCTGACTAATCATTTACTACTATGATTTCATGCATTTGCTAAGATGTTAGCACTGTTCTTGAAATGTTACAATATTAATTTTCTCACGTGTAATCAGTTAACGAGAAGATTCCAAAGGGATAAATCTGGAAAAAGATGCGAATGTGATAAATGAAAATCTAGTACAATGCAATGAATTATATATATAATACAAATACCAGTTAAATTTTGATGTGCCAGATGTGCACATTTCGGAAATTTATTTCTCATCAGTGACACTAAGACCGAAAAGTTTGATACATAAAAAATATATAAGCCAAACAGTTGAAAAAAATGAAACTTAAGTTTCAAAATTATATAAATCCAAATCCAGCTAAGGAATGCTTTGCATGAGGGAACAAACCGTCCTTAGTTTTAAATAAATTTCAAATTTTAGCTGACTGAAAATTTTGCTAAATGGTACATTTTCTGACAGCACAAAGTACTGCCTACTGAGTTATGGATACCCTCGGGGAGTTTTATACCACCAGCAGCGGTACCCGCTCAGGGGTAGTAAATATATAATACAAATACCAGTTAAATTTTGATGTGCCAGAGGTGCACATTTCATCCATGCAATAAATTCCATGCAACACATCTTAATTCGTTAGAAAAGTATAATGAGATACTAGTATTTCAATGAACGTTAAAGATATTTGTAAATGTTTATATATAAGATACATCAACCATGTATGCACATGGTATCCTGTTGAACTGTTTTTTTTAAAACTTGTATGAATTTTGAACGTTAAACATTAAGAATCATGAATGTTGAGTATGTCCTAACTAGATTGTAAAGGAACAACTAAAGTAAACAAAAACTAAAAAGACTGTAAAAAGGAGCTTAAAGGCTTACAACTAACATGGGGTGAGGCAGAGAAAAGTCTAAGAACAGCTCTGAATAGAGAGATCTTGTGTTGACCTTATGGACTCCGACTGGACCGAAGAGGATAGCTAGGTAGGTAGAAACTAAAAAGTCTGACAGAGGTTTAAAGGGTACCTGTAACGATTTTCAGTTTTGGCATATTTTATTCATCGTACTTAAATATGGCTTCAGTGAAAATTCAATAAAATTCCATTCCATACTAATGAAGATATCGGTAAATTTCTAATACATCTCCAGAAATCCCATATAAAATGGTCGATATCGAGGCTCCCGTGTAGTGACGTCAACCCAGTAACATACCTCCACAGAATATTTTTTACCGACTACTAAAATAAGTCAAATCCGAACTCGTAGTTTAACTTTCTATGATTATTTAATGAAAACCATTTAATGAAGTGGAATTCATAAATTTGGTCCTTGAGATGAACATCCTGGGCACAAAATGAATCTGGGTCTTTGTGTCCTTTATATTATTAAAAAGCTGGATAGAATACACCGGGATTTCAAATATTGTCAGTTTCACCGTATCTTTCAGTGATTGTACCAGCTCTTTTATGTGTAATAATTGTTGTGTAACATGGTTCACCCGCTCTTCCGAAAACTATATTAGATTGATGTATTTGCCATTTTTTCCCCGTTAGGTCACATGTTCCCAGCCCTACATATAACCACACCAGGCCGACCTCTTTTATTTTATTGCAGATCGTTTCCTTCAGGCCCTCCCTGCACTCAATTAAGGTTTGTCTTGCCTTACAACACGGAACCAATTGCAATTTATTCCTGCCGGCACAGACTTATTAACGTATTTGGATATGCAAAAGTATTTGCTGTCCGAGATAATCAGGGGCGTGAATTTTATGTCACGTACACCCCTCGTTTCACACACCGCTCTCTTCTTCAGGTATTTTCTCAACTTTCCCTTGCTCATAAATCCTAATCAATGAACTGATAAAAAAAGAAATATATAACAAGAGGCCCATGGGCCTTAACGCTCACCCGAAGATATGTCCAATATTGTTTGCAAAGTGCAATAGACAACATATTAAGTACAGAAACTTTAAAACTTTTCTCAAGTTAAGAACTTAATCAGAAATATATCCAATCACATTTCATTTATTAGTAGCTTATATAATATGCATGAAGTATCTATAGTGCAATGAATAATTTCCAAATCATTAATCAATTTCAATATACTTATGCAGCTATGTCCTTGACTTTTGAACATATATGACCTCGAACCATATATGATTGTCATGTCAATACCTACAGTATTCTAATATACATCCATATGCACGAAATTAATAGCTTTCAAGTTAATTAATAATTTTAGTATTCCTATGTTGATATGACTTTGACCTTTGAACATATAACCTTAAACCATATATCAAAATGATCGTCATGTCAATACCTAAAATATAGGTTTCTGCAATCCTTACTGACATACATAACAGGTATGTTGTTGTCCCGGCTGATAAAGCTTCTAACAACATTATTTTAGTTTGTAAAAAATTAAAAAATTCTATGTTGAATGTCTAATTAAAGAGCTTGGTTTAGAAAGTATATCTGAGAATCCTACTTTTACCAAAACTAATTTTACCAAAGATGAAGTTCTTTCTTTTGGTTTCAATTTAAAACAGGAAGAACTTGACCTGCCTTATTTGTATTGGATTCCAAAACTTCACAAAAATCCATACAAGGAAAGATATATAGCAGGTTCCTCTAAATATACTACTAAACCATTATCAGTAATTCTAACACAAATTTTGACAGTTGTCAAAGATGGCCTTCAGACTTATTCAGATAAAGTCTATTCTAAATCTGGCATCAATCAAATGTGGATTCTCAAAAATTCTAAAGAACTACTTGACCATTTTGTTTCTAATACTCTAACTTCGGTAAAAAGTATAAAAACTTTTGATTTTTCTACCCTTTACACCACTATCCCTCATGCTAAATTGAAAGAACGCCTAAAACAAATCATTCACTTTTAATTCTTTTACAAAAACGGTAAACCAAGATATAAATATTTAGTGCTCAACAGGTATTCTGGTTATTTGTATAACACCATACAGACTGCAAACAAAAATATACTGAAGGTACCATCAACAAAATGTTAGAGTTATTGATAGACAACATATTTGTTGTATTTGGCAATATTATCTTTCAACAAACAATCGGTATACCAATGGGCACAAACTGTGCACCTTTGCTTGCTGATTTGTTTCTTTTTTCATATGAATCAGAATTTTTACAGAACCTTGTCAAATCTGGAGAAAAGACTGTCGCTAAATCGTTCAACTACACATACAGATATATAGATGACGTTCTATCTCTAAATAATCACAAATTTGGAGAATATGTGAATAACATCTATCCAGGTGAGCTTGAAATAAAAGACACGACAGATTCTCCATGTTCTGCTTCATATTTGGACTTATACCTCAACTATGACACACACGAAAGGTTACATCTGAAGCTATACGATAAACGTGATGACTTCAATTTTTCTATTGTCAACTTTCCGTTTCTTTGCAGTAATATCCCTGCTTCTCCTACGTATGGTGTATATGTTTCACAGTTAATACGGTACGGTAGAGCTTGTTCCCACTATGGGGACTTTCTGCAACGAAGCAAATTACTAACAATTAAATTGTTGACACAAAGATATTGCAAGCCTAGGCTTATCAGGGCCCTTAAAAAGTTTTATGGCCGTCATCACAATATTGTTGATAAGTATGTAATCATTATATCCCAACTTATACTGGATATATTTGACTTACCATAGTTCTTTGTTCCTTTCGTTCTCGGAGTTGACTTGCACGTGACGGGTGTAGTTAGCTAGACAGGAGGTGCTTACCCTTCCGGAGCACCCGGCCTCACTTCCTTTATGGAAGTTCACTGTATAACATATTTTGCCAGTTTGCAAAGTTTTTACTTTGTTTTTTGGATTGTGATATGGACAAGGACTGGTATGTTTGTTTTATATTCTAATATACATGCCTTTACAAAAAGTAAACAGTTTTCAAGATAATTAGCTATTAAAGTCTTCTTTAGCTGTGACCTTGACCTTTCAACATATGACCTTAAACCATATATCAAAATGATCATTGTCGCAATGCCTACAATATTCTAAAATACATGCCTATACAAAAAGTTAATAATTTTTCAAGATAATTACCAATTTAAGTCTTCTTTTGCAGCTGTGACCTTGACCCATATATCAAAATGATCGTCATGTCAATACCTACAATATTCTAATATACATGCCTATACAAAAATTTAATAGTTTTCAAGATATTGTGAAAAATATATAATTTTTAACAATTTCCCCACTCAGTGCCTTACAATTTCCCCATTTTGAGCCCCATGGCTAACATTTGTGCAAATCTGAAAAAGATGACCTAAGGGTGTTATAAATGAAATAGCTACGGTATATCTTTTGTAAATTGAGGGGAGAAGATTTTCAAAGTTTTTCACTATTTCCCCCCTTTAATGAGGCCCAAAGGGGACAAATCTCTTTCATTTGTGCAAATCTAAAAGATCTTCACCCAGGCATGATGGTTACTAAGTTTCATTAAATTTGACCCAGTGGTTTTGGAGGAGAAGATTAAAATGTAAAATGTTTACGCACGACGGACGAAGATCAATAGCAATAGCTTATCTGAGCTTTCAGCTCAGGTGAGCTTATAACTGTCTGACCTTATAAATCAACAAAAATAACAAAATTTTCTACTTAATTTCTTCACTAGATCTTTCTGTAAATTTTCCGTACATCCTTCTGCCTGCGCATGCTAGATATAGAAAATGATGAAATAATTATTACTCAGAATACATTTTTGGAAGTTTTAGACCAAGAAAAAATTCCATATTAGACCCCCTCACAGATGCAGGAAATGCTCAACCTTGGAGGCCCCTCTGACATTGGATCTTGATAAGCCTCAGATTTATAAATTGAATATTTCAAAGTAAAATTTGATTTTTGATTTATTTTGTATTGTTTAAATATTTGCTATAAAAGTCTCACTCCCTGTCCATTAAAACATTTCACTTCCATCAGAACACAACAGATCTATGATAAATATTTTCAGCACCTCTTTGGTAAATCCTGTTTTTTCTTAATGTACATAATAAATCTGTATCCTGTACGTTGTAAGAACACAATTATGTTTTTTTAACAACGGTAGAGAGAGCGACAGTTTTTATTGACGACGACGTTCTTGGGCGGTTTTAAATCCCTCTACAGTTTTTGCATGCAGTGTTCTGCTGTTAGGTATGACTACTCCTTTGCTATTGTTACACACGGGTTTGTTAACAACGTTTATTTTTGTTGTGCGGTGGTCCCTGAAATGTCCTGGTTTAATTTCGCTTTTGGGTTTGGAACTTGTTATCAATGAATGAGGAGGCAGTGACGGCACCAACATTTCAACCACTTTGTACATGCAAATGAGTCTCAGGATTGTTCACCTTTCCTCAAGGGTGTCAATATCGATGCTCTTTCTTATTGTAACTGCTCCCGGGTTTCTGCTCTTGTAGTCCTTTTCAATAAACCGCATGGCTCTGTTTTGTATTTCTTATTTGTCATTATCCACTTTGAGGTACGGACTCCAGGTAGTAGCCCCGTATTCCATGATGGATTTAACAAGGTATATGTATGCAGTTTTTCTGAATTGCTCTGGGACATTTCGGAGATTCCGTCTTAAGAAATCTAAGGTGGTGTTTGCTTTCTTACTGATGTTGTGTATGTGCAGACTCCATTTGAGATCATGGAAATTTCAAGTCCAAAGTATGGGTTGTTTTGTTCTTCTTGGAGCATGTGGTTGTTTGGTTGGTATAATTTTGTTGTTTTCTGATTTACTGACATAATATAGTACTTTTAGGCATTGAATCTCATAAGCCACTTATTTACCCAGTCTTCTAATTGCTTCAGATCACTTTGTAGTATTTGTTGGTCATAGTTTCTGGTGATGGTTCTGTATAGAAGGCAATCTTCGGCAAATAAGCGTACAGATAAATTGACAGCACGCGGTAGGTCGTTAATGTGACATAAGAACATATCTGGCCGAGACTCCAAAGTCTGCTAGTGTTTCATCAGATTTAGTTCCTTCTACTTTTTAGTCAATAAGTTGTTAAGCCAGTTTTGAATTGTCCCTTGGATGGCGTATTGACATAGTGTATGGCGTAATGAGGTGCAGAATCAGAATGGATGACCATTTACCAGTGTTCACTTTCGGGTCAACTATCCAAGACGAAGATTTGGCTCATAATCATATATCAGAGAATAGATCAGTTGCATTGAAATATTTTGGCCATAAAACCCCAGAAAAATAAGTTTTATGTCGAGAAAATAAAATCGATATGATAAAAAGGGCAATATTTGTGAAAATGATGGTTGAAGCTTAAAGGGCACGGATACTTTGGGATAGGAGTGATATTATTAAATTGCATTTTATATATCCTCCTGTGCTAATATTCTTTGTACTAACAGTTTGTTGCTAAATTAAATGGTTAATCTGAAGTAAATAGTAAAAAAAGTCAATCAGGTTTTACATTTCTTGCACTTTGCTTTAAAATGAAGAAAAATTTAGTTGTTTTCAAAATATCGTTTGTAAACAAAACCCCCTAGCCAGACGCCATTTTGAAAAAAAAAAACGTGACCAAATTCGTGGGAAGTCTCTCGGATCACGAGATTTCTCCTGGTTAACAGGGCTGACAACACTGATTGTTTTAAAAAGTTATACTGTCAATAGTCTAATTTAGATTCACATCACACATTTTTGGATTACTATTGATTACACAATTATTAAAAAGATTGAAAACGATTAGGCATTTCCTGTATGACATGCGGAATTCACGTCATTTTACATCATATTATATAGGCCTTGTGAAAAATGCATGAATTTTAATTAATAATAAATACAGCGTAATAGACACACAATTTTAATGACACTCAAAACTAGTATTACTTGGCACAAAAAGTTTCAGATGATGATTGGGTAAATAGGCAAGACATTCTTCTTGCAGATGACATAGTTTACATCGTTATTTATTTTATATGTGAATAAAAATAAAGATACAGTTGTTTTGCCGGTTCCGAATTTCTATTCAGTTATGATGCTTTGGTATTATGTTTTTCAACTTGTCATTAAGCGTCTTTAACGCAACATGGTGATGTTTCGTTGATGACCCAATTATTAATTATTCATCAATATAAAATCGTAGTCGCTGGCACACTTTTGACAACTAATGGTAAAAAAAACGTGCTCACTGGTCTTTAATTGTTTCTCACATGGCTTTTCTGAATATCATTCGTATATCATATTCTTTTATTCAAATCTTTCCTCATAAAAATATAAGTAAGATTCAATAAAAAAAAACATTGAACTAACCAAATTCTATTTTTAAATGAAAAATTATTCTCCGAATTCTTCTGTACATAGAGCAGATTTTGGAAAAAAGCTGACATTTAATGACTTTAATGATTACACAATCGTATTTTAAAGGTTAACAGAGTTCAAAAGAAATTGAAGTAAAAAAAATGCAATAGACATAGCTTAAAAAGTGTTGTTTTTTTTCAAAAAAAATGTAGAAAAAACATAAGTTAATAATTAGGTGTTCGTTGTTGTTCGGACCTTCAAGGGTGATCATCATGAATATTTAAATCATGACAACATACACTGCATATGGTAAACTAGTAACGTGCATAAGGGATATTTCGGACATACATTGTAGTTCATTGGTTATCTTGTTGAAAACACTAAAAAAATTGTTATACGTACAGAATTAAAGCAACTTTTTAAAAATAAATCTGGTTGTTTTTCCCAATTAGGTCAATACATTTTACATGGAATTATGATGTTTCTGAATGATTTTGTTTAAATATGGAGTTTGAGTCTCCAAATATGTATATGACAAACAATTATGGAACGATATTACAAGACTTGAAACAAAAGGATAAGTTAAATATTTATTCAGAGGTATATCTTGTTTGTCAAATAAAAGATTTTATGAAATGCTTATTTTAACTTCTTTATAATCACAGTTTCACCAAACTTGGCGTTTACCTGTTACGAAAATCCTTCAATATTGAGTAATTCTAAACACGATTATTTTATAATAATTTTGTTGAATGTAATGTTGCAAATATTAGGAACAAATATTGTTCTTTAAATTGTTAATGAGACAATCTGCAAATACTTTCATTGCTAAAAAGTTCAAACTAGGCCTAGATCTAGGGAACGCCGTTTTAACATATATTCAATTATTTATACCTATCTTCAAATAATTGAACCTAGATACAATTCATTTGAAAATCAAATTATACCTTTATTTAAATGAATTGATCATTTATGCTTTGAAGTTTCAACGTAGTAAAATTCAATTTACACCTATCTTCAAATCAATTAAAGAGACGTATCAATTATACCTAGGTAAAAATGAATTATACCTAAGTCTAATTCTATTGAAGATAGGTTCAAATGAATCATACTTAGGTACAAATGAATTACTCCTTGGAACAATTTTCTTAGGTATAAATATTTGAACCTAGGTATAATATAATTGAACCTAGGTATAATTCAATTGCACCTATCTTTAAAAAAAATTGGACCTACGTGTAATTAATTGAACATAGGCACAACTATTTGAAGATAGGTATAAATACAGTTTAATTGAATATATGTTAAAACGGTGTTCCATATAGATCAAGTTATTTTTTCACTGCATCCAATTTATGAATTAAATGTTTGAAGAATACTTGCAGTTGAAAATGTACTTGGACAAAAACCAGAACCAACACGGTCACTAAGTATAAACACGAAAATAGAATTTTAAAAAAGCACACAACACGTATCAATCATTTTTAAAGTGTACAACCTTCCTCGCGGGTAAAGAAATATAAATGTATGTATATATTGTGTTAACTTCTTACTAATAGAAGGCGAAGCTTTCCCTATAGACAACGCGTGTACATGTTTTAAGAACGAATAAAACTAATTTCTGTTACCACCATACCACAATCGTATACTGGTGGGTTGAAAATTTTGTGTCAAATTAACGTGAAATTTCCCTCAATAAGCCTGCATATTGAATCTCGAATCAAGTCACATCCACGGGATCTCGCGAGATCACGAGAGACTTTTAAAAAAAATCCTTGCAAAAGTACTCGGGTCTTTTCGTTATAAATATAGAAAGATACAATAGACATCGAACGGTTTGAACTAGATCGTATGCTAATTTTGGAATCCAAACAAAGACTGATAGACATGGTTATGGCCCTATCCAGTACAAAAATATACCAATAGAAATGAAACTACATCTTTTAACAGTTTTGTAAATTAGTAAAAACAGAGATAACCTCTATCAAAATTACCAACTGCGCTTTCTTAACGGTTACACCGTTAGTCAAATTAGAAACCGCAGCGATGCTTGCGGCTGAGGTTGATATAACTTGTCAAGGGTTGTCAAATTTTCATATCACACAAAACAAGGGCAATAATTGCTTTATTATACCGAAGAAAATATCTGACTGATCTGAAAAAGAATTAACAATAGTATTAGTTAACAACGCTTGTAATGACACGTCTCGTGTTCATGGATTCCTTATCTCAAACAGGCGCTCCATTTCTGCATTGTCGACCAGACGATACCTGCTCGCCGCCGCCATTGTTGTTGTGCATAAATAAACATTTGGAACACATCGGAACAGTTTATTATTGCACTATGTATCCAAAGGAATTCCGAAATTCAGAATGTGACATGTAGGTTACACAGCGGGTGTTATAAGGGGTTCAAGAGGACGATATGAATTTTTTGGGGGAAATGACAATCATCATTATTTCAACGGTATATATGATCATGTATCTAATGACACGTGACCAATTTAAGGCAAATCAAATTCGAGTATCATAAACTAAGGTATAATTAAGCATAATATTATGTTTAGATGAGTGCCTCACGTTTTCATGCATATTGGTGAACATTATAACTGTCATAATATAATTAGATAAAAAGGCAAGTTAGCAATTTGACTTAGTGCAATTAACACGGAATAAAATCTTTTCCCCAACTATTTGGGAAAATTTTAAAAAGTGCTACATCTGTAACCTATAACCTCAGCATGTGATTTGTCTGTTCCATGTTTTAAGCAATTTTATCTAAACTGAATTAGATGTATAATGTTGTTCCGATTTTGCATTAAAATGCTCGACAATGGAGCAGCGATTGTTACAGTTCTTTAAAGAAACACAGACCACCATGTGTTTTTTTCAATCTGTGTTTACAGCATTTACTGACAATTCATAGCTTGCTTACAATACAGTATGCCTCTTCTGTATGAGACATCCTTTATATCATAAAAATCACATTTTTGTGGACTTTTACCATTGAACAATTCGTTTGCTTAAGACGAAACCACTGACAGTCACGGTAACAAACAATACATAAAATCTGGGATGAAAAACATTCAAAGATTGAAGCACCATCTAACAATAAGCTGTCATAGTTGCCTCCCTAGCTAACAGAGAAAAACGTACCAAAAATGTTCATGATAGAAGAAAACCACCCAAGTTTAAATTCCCCCAAGGACCTTTCGCAAGAGAAGCAATTTACCATCAGACACTACTAACGACCTAAGAACCATGATGAATATGCTTGCATTAAGCATAAAAATTCTCTATCTAATATATCCATTTTTATTATAATAGATTTTATTCACTTTTATTTCTTTGGATTTTCTTATCTTTATGAAACTATCGGTTGCTGATCGAGTGCGCCAATTTATAGATTACAGTTCCTCTCGTGAACACGTTATGTTATGTTCTTGACCAGTATCAAAACATAAGATAACCCATATAATGCAAGTTGTTTATATATAGTTGTATTTCAGTTGAGTATGCATATAGTTACTCCTGTGTGTGTGTGTGTGTGTGTGTGTGTGTGTGTGTGTGTGGTAAATTCACTACAAGTACAAAAAAATAACAATAATAAGAATCTGGAATAACAACCATGATAAAATTGTAAATGAAACGAGGAGAGAACATGAAATAAGAAAATAGCCTGGAGCAATGAAAAGCCTGTTTATACACTCAGTGTCTTAAGACGAAGTTTTTACAGGCAAAGAGGGATAACTCCCACCAAAATATAAGGAAAAAAGCTAAAAAGTAAAACCACTGCAAAATTGAGAACAAAATGTATCACATGACACTGCTTGCCTTATATCTTTGATATCATAAAAACCTAACTTGGAAATATTTATGTAAATGAAATTTACCTAGTTTCAAAAATGGTCATATACAACATTAAAACAAATAGAACTTTAAGAAAAACCTATGTGGTTCCAGTGAATACACCGGGATTGTTATGCCTGAAAACACGGTGTTCACTCACAAATGAAGCAAGAACCTATGCGGTTCATGTTAACACATTGGGATAATTATGCCCAGAACACTGCGTTTACTAAAACAACTAATGTTTAAATTAAATTTCACATTGAAACATCATAGCTTTCCGACATGGGTGAAAAAAGAACAACAAGTTCTGAACTGGAATTATGTAAGTGATGCTTTTATCATTTCTAGAAATTTAAACTTTAACTTTGCGTACCAATCCATCTGAGCTAAGGTAAGTTTCAACGACAATGCCCATGGGCCATTCATTGCGATGAGTTGAATCTTTCAGCAGAATAATATCACCTTCCATAACATTTGGAATCGATTTGTCCACTTTTGTACGCTTTTGTAAATGTTGAAAGTATTGCTTCTTCCAAACGACTCCGAAATATATCTGAGAGAGCTTGAACACGTTTTCAGTACGCTTTATACATATCGTTGATATTGAAGAAAACGGATGGAATAATAACACTGTCAATTTTTTGAGTCAACAACATCGATGGACTGGGGACAGCAGGTGCTTCTGGGTCAGTTGAAACTGGAGTTATCGGTAGTGCATTGACAATAGCTGATACCTCAGCTAAGAAAATAATAACACTTCATGTGTGAGATTTTTTGACGAACAATCCATCAACATAGAATCGAGAATCCTTCGGGTAATTCCAATCATTCTTTCCAAGATGCCTCCCATGTGGGAGGAATGTGGAGGATTGAACTTCCATACAGTTCTCGTGTCTGACAAATATGACTTAATCTGTCTTCCACATTGATTGATTCTATGCCCAGTTCGTTAACTGCCCAAACAAAATTTGAACCTCTATCAGATCGAAACTCTTTAACATTCCCCCTGACGGCGATAAATCTCCTCAATGCATTACTAAAACTAGAACTTAACAACCTCAATATATATAGCTCTAGTAGTGAAGCATGTAAACAATATTGTCCATCGTTTTGCATTTGCTACACTTCCAAGTGTTTTTCTCGCAATAACAGTCCAAGGACCAAAGGCATCGACTCCAACAGAACTAAAAGGTGGTCCTGAACGATCTGTTGGCATGTTGGCCATTTGTTGGATTTCAAATTTGTCTCTGAGTTTACGACATTTGATGCAATTGCGAATAATCGATCTTATCGAGCGTTTGGCTCCTATTATCCAGAATCCAGCGTAACGAATCGCACCTTCTGTAGAATGTCTTCCAGAGTGACGCGCTTTTTGATGATAATGTGAAACCAATAATCTAGCTACAAAAGATTTACTACAGATAATGACTGGATTTTTGTAATTCGTACATAAATCAGACTCATTGAAACGACCTCCAAGCCGTAAGATTCCATGATCATCTAAGATCGGATTAAGCGACAAGAGTGGATTGTTTTTGAGAAAGTTTTTGCCAGATTTGAATTGTTGAAGCTCTGACCCGAAAATTTCTTCCTGGGCGCTTTTAATGATGAATATTTTTGATTCTGATAATAAATCATCTGGTTTAACTTCTTGACCAGTGAGACCCTGTCTTACGACACATTTTGCAGACGCTTCAGACTTTATCAAGTTTGACCAACAAGAAAAGCGTTTGAAATGTTCGACAATTGAAGCACTGTTTCTTGGCTGTGGATTAATGTTACACTTGTTTGAGACGATTCGAAGGTCCTTGGCTTGGTCAGGATATACAAATGGAAATGTTTGTATCTCATCATTCATTTCCTTGCGATGAAAACAATTTGGACCGATTAACCAAGAACTGTCATTCAGTTTCTGCGGATGAACGTAACGAGTACCGTGATCAGCTGGATTATCCTCAGTGCTAATGTATGACCATTATGTGGCCTTGCTGAATTGATGAATATAACGTACACGGTTACAAACATACATGCGAAATCTTCTAACGTTATTGTATATGTACCCTAATGTAACCTTGCTGTCAGTATAATACTTCATACTGTCTAAGCTGAAACCGAGCTTTTCTGACTTAATACGACCAATTCCGATGCCTATAACTGCAGCACACAGCTCTAGACGTGGGATGCTTTGTAGAATAAATCCTATTTGAACATCTCCGTCTGAAGATACTGTTCTGAGATATGCAGAAGAAGAAATGGAATTTTCAGATGCATCTGTGAAAACATGCACTTCTCTGTCATTTGGCTGTTTCAAAAAAGTGTTGGTGTACATACGTGGAACTGTGAAATTTTCTAACAGTACCAAATCATCTCTCCAATAATTCCATTTCTGTTCAACTCTGGTGGTAGTTTAGAATTCCAATCGGACTCGTCCTTTACAATATTCCACATGAGATTCTTGCCCCTGATGGCAACCGGTGCAATAAAACCTATAGGGTCAAATAAACTATTAATGACCGACAAAATGCCTCTACGAGTATAAGGTTTACTCTAGTTAGAAGCTCGGAAGGTAAACACATCTGTGACTAAGTCTCACTTTAAACCAAGACTGCGTTGTAATGGAAGCTTTGCGTTAGTTTGAAAAATCTATAAGATCTTTTGCTAAATCAATTTATCGAAGGCTTTCATTACTTCAGGATCATTGGAAGCAATTTTGTGGAGTCTAAGATTGCCACCTTGTTTCAGAACCCTTTGTGTGTTTGAAGCTAATTCGATAGCCTCTTTAAAAGTTGAAAATGAAACCAGTGCATCATCGACGTAAAATTGTTTTCGATGAAATGGCGAACTTCTGCTTGAATCGGACCATCAACATCCTCTTATGATTTTCGCATGTAATAAGTTGCTACAGAATGTGAGGGACTGTTGCCAAAAACATGCACCGTCATTCTATATTCTGCCAATTCATTCTTGAAATCATTATCACGGTACCAGAAAAACTTTTAGAAATTTCTGTGATGCTCATGAACATTGAAACAGTAAAACATTTTTTCAATGTCTGAAGTGACAGCTACTCTCTCCAGAGAGTAAAACGCATTAACACCCCTAACAAGCTGTTTGTAAGATCTGGTCCTGATAGCAATACATCATTTAGCGATATGTTTTCAAATTGAGCTGAGGAGCCGTAAACACTACGAATTTGGTTGGGTTTGTTAGGATTGTAAACCCCAAATATAGGCAGATACCATACTTCTTCATCATTTGCCACAGGTGGAGCTATCTCACCCTTAGAAAATATCTTATCCATTCCATCAAATGTTTTTGTTTTGAGAAATTTTGACCATACTGTTATGCAATATCATGGCAAATTTTAAGGTTGGCATTCGGTTGTTTGGTAACCGTTTCCTTTGCTTCTAAAAGGGAAGCGGAGCTGACCAATTACCATTAGCATCTTTGTCACCTTCCTTTTCCATGATATCCGAAAAATCTAGATCATTTTCAGAAAAAACCGGTTTTCTCATCATTTATAGAGGAATTTATGTCTGCATTTATACTATCACCAATGGTTTCTTCGACCAAGAACTGATTAATACAAGGTTCAGAAAATGAAGTTCTATTGTTCTTTAAAACTAGTTTTGTTAACACTAACAACATTAAGACAATGAACACCACCAGACATTTGTCGCCTACAATCACCCAACCTAAAGGAGTTCGCTGTGCACACAGCTGCTTTGGATCATCAATAACCTGATCGAAGACATGTTGCGCTTGAAGTAAATCTTTCCCAATAAGCAATAAAATATCACTTCTGAATCAAGAGGTTGAATGAAGTCTGCAATAGGTCTCAAGTGAGAGAAGGCATAAGCAATGACCGGCGTAGGAATTTTGTGTCTAATATCTGGAATTTCGTTGCACTCAATGGTAGTAAGGACACAGACTCACCAATACTGTTGAAGTATTTTTGAAGCTAGATTTCCAAATATTATACAATTCTGTTTGATCTGTAAACTTGGTTAGCTTTGAGGTTAGCATTTCTTTTTCCAACAGAAGTCCACAGAGAAAGTATCAAATGTTTTTCAAGCTTTGGTGTAAATGGCGCAACATCAGGATTTAGCAAAGATTGAGGTACATAAGACTCATAACTATTATCAAAGGAAGGAGCACTTGGTTCACAATTATTTACAAGCTTTAATGTCAAATGTTTCACCTAGTGATAAACTTAAGGCGATATCATGTTTTGGAACTATGGGTGTTTGACCCCTAGGAGTAGAAGATACATTTGGTCTTGGGTCTATTACATCATTTTCTGCTAGACACGTGTGATTTTGCTCTTCAGAATCTTTACTTTCACTTAAATCTAATAAGGCATTATATTGCTTCAGCGATTGTTGCATCAAATTTCTGATCTAGAATTTCCTGTTTTAAGCGCCAAGATGCTTCTTCAAGTTTCAATTTTGATTTTTCTTCGACAAATCTCAATTTGACCTTTTCAGCTTCGGCCTTGACTTTTTTCTCTAAAAGCAAAATTGAAAAAAAAATTGAAAAGCAAAAATTGACGTGACGATGCTCTTGACGATAAATAAGTGTGTTTAGACTTAACTGAACGAGAATGTTTGGAGGATTTTGTGTACCCGTTTTCCGACGAAGCTTTAGACTTTGATGATTTTAAATTCTTAATATTCTTTAATACTATTTCAACTTTGGACTCAATTGACCAGTATCAAAACATAAAGGATAACCCATATAATGCAAGTTGTTTAAATATAGTTGTATTTCAGTTGAGTTTGCATATAGTGTGTGTGTGTGTGTGTGTGTGTGTGTGTGGTAAATTCACTACAAGTACAAAAAAATAACAATAATACGAATCTGGAAATTGTAAATGAACCGAGGACAGAACATGAAATTAAATTGCAAAAATACACAGATAAAATATATTTAAAGATATTTAAAGATATTTAACCTATAATTAACAGTGAATGAAGATAAAAGTCTTACATGGTTAGGGTTTAAAGCAAAGAGGCACTAAAGTCATAAAAAAAATGTAATCCAACATGGCATGTCACATGGTCATCTTCAGAAAAGAGCCTGGAGCAATGAAAAGCTTGTTTATACACTCAGTGTCTTATAGATACTTCAAAAGATCAAGTTTCTACAGGCAAAGAGGGATAACTCCCACCAAAATATAAGGAAAAAAACTAAAAGGTAATTGAGAACAAAATGTGTAACATGACACGCTAGGTATATATACAGAAACTACAAATCCTAACACTGCCACATTCTCTCCCCCCGTCGGAGAAAATGTCGTCCCCGACACAACCAAAAAAAAATAACAACAAGAAATCCAAATAAAAAACCTTACAATTAAAACTGTATATACTGACGATAATCTTAACGACATGATCTATGGTGGTTTCATGACGATCTGGATGAGCGCTGATATAACTCTATCTCTATCTTTATCATTCAAATACCCTGAACAAGCCAACTCTTTCAAAAATTTAGCTCTTTCTTTCCAGTCAACCGCTTGACCAACAAAATAATCTTTCATCCATGACGGATCTCTTCTTACTCTTGAAGAACGTCTTTGACCTTCATCAGTATTTGCTGTTTCACTTCTGTCTAACCCTGAAACTTGTGAATCATCTGCTGTAACAACCATTTCCTCTACTTCTTCTCTATCTTCTATATCCTCTGTCTCTTCAACATTTTCTGTTTCTGCTACATCCTCTTCTATTTCTGTATGCTCCGGAGCATTATCTATGAAATATTCATGTATTTCAAATACACTATCTTCTTCTTCTCTCTCCTTCTGATCACCAGTACTAGAGTGAGTACCAATATGACTATCCTTTCTCTGCTGTAATTCTCTTTTATCAATACTATTACTTTCTGTCCTCCCCTTTTGTTCTAATCTTTTCCTTGGTTTCGGGACTGGTCTTTTATCCTCTGAAATATGACTAATTGATAGTAAAAGATTCCGATGAAGCGTACGCTTTCTACCCTCTTTCGATCCCTTCCTTATTTCATACACAGGTATATCTTTATTAGGTTGACTGATCACTTCATAAATATCTTCCTCCCATCTGTCCGCTAATTTATGTTTTCCTTGGAATACTAGGCTTTTCACGAGTACTCTATCTCCTGTATGCAATATACTTCGTCTGACTTTTATCATATCCTTCTTTCTGTCTTGTTTTTGATTTCTCTGATGACTAAGCTCCAATATCGTAGGCTGATTTTAAGTTGTTACGTAATTTCTTGACGTAGATGTTTATCGGTTACTTATTCCTTGTCTACTTTCAATTCCAAACGCTAGATCTATAGGTAGTCTTGGATTTCTGCCAAACATCAAGAAATACGGTGAATATCTAGTTGATTCTTGTCTAGTACAGTTGTAAGCGTGAACTAACGAACTAACATATGACTTCAAATCTTGCTTCTGTTTCTCTTGTAATGTCCCCATCATTTCTAACAATGTACGATTAAAACGTTCACATAGGCCATTTCCCTGCGGATGATATGGTGTTGTATGTGACTTTTATACTCCTAATAAATTTCATAGTTCTTTCATAAGCTTTCCTTCAAAATTTGGCCCTTGATCAGTGTGAATTCGTTGTGGTAGTCCATAATGTACCACAAAGTTGTGAAAAAATGCTTCTGCTGTAGTCCGTGCAAGTTGATTCCTAGTTGGTATAGCAACAGCATAGCGCGTGAAATGGTCAGTAGTAACTTAAATGTTAGAATGGCCTCCTTTTGATGTTTCCAAAGACAGAAAATCCATGCAGAAGAGTTCCAAAGGTTGATAGGTATGTATATTGACTAACGAAGCACAAACTTTTCCAAGTGTTTTCCTTCTTACACATCGCTCACACGATTTAATCCAATTTTCAACATCTCTGAATATTCCATACCAGTAGAATCTGTCTTGTATAAGGGATAAAGTTTTCTTAAGTCCTAAATGTCCCATATCATTGTGCAACATTCTCATAACTGTTGATATCATTGACTTTGGAAGTAAAACTTGTTTCTCTAATTCTTCATCTCTGTTAATCTTTCTATATAAAATTCCATCCTCAATGCAAAATCTGTCAAAATTCTTCCAAATCATACTATTAATTGGAGAATATGGAATGCTACTTTTTAATGGTAAAGTCCCACTCGCAATATATGGCATCCACCATCGATAACAGGATCTTTCTGTTGTTCTAGTCTTAAATTTTATATTAAATTACCACTGTGTGTTTCGAATGGATCAACAACTTCTTGAGATAAACACATATTTTTAATATATGAATGATAATTTACAGCAGATTTACAAAGAGCTTTAATGGTGTCATACTCCACTGTTGCTGTTTCCGAGTTGTTAACTAATAAGGGATGTCTCGACATTCCATCAACATCATTATTTTGATTTCCTGTCCTATATACAATTGAAATTGATATAAAATAGCGCCCAGTCCAAATGATCAAGCATCTGTATGTAGTTCAAACGGTTTTTTTAAATCCGGATATCCCAAAATCGGTTGCGTTGTCAATTTATCTTTTAATGTCTGGAATGCTGTTTCATGTCAGTCCTCCCAAATCCAAGTTTTCTGTTCATTTGTTTTCTTTTTCTTGTGTTTCTTTGGAGATGTTGATGGCATTAACTCGTTCAATGGTTTTGCAATCCGAGCAAAGTTATAAATAAATCAGCGGTATTATCCGACAAATCCTAAAAACTTTCTAACCTCCTCTGGATTTTTCGGTCTTGGCCAGTTTTAAGCTTTATCAATTTTGTCTGGATCTGGTTCTATTCCTTTTTCAGAAACGTTGTGTCCAACATATTTCACTTTACTTTCCAAAAAGGTGCATTTCTTTGCTGATAATTTGATTCCACATTTTCTAATCTTGTTAGCACCTTTTCTAAGTTGATAAGATGGTCCTTAAAATTCTTTGCAAAAATGATTACATCGTCCAGGTATATGTAGCAAATTTTTGTATGGTAGTCTCCTAAGCACTCTTCCATTAGTCGTTGATATGTGGCCGGTGAATTAGCTAAACCAAAAGGGAGACACTCATATTGATAAAATCCTAAGGGTCAGACTGTAAAAGCAGTTCACTCTTTGTGCTCTTCCAAAATATCCACTTGGTGATAGCCTGATTTGATGTCGATGACAGAAAAGTATTTATTTCCAGCAAGATTGTCCAAAATTTCCTCGATTCTCGGTAATGCGTAGGCATCTTTAACAGTTCTTTCATTAAGTTGTCTATAATCGAGGCACATTCTTAGACTACCATCCTTCTTGCGTGCTAATACAACATTTGATGAACAAGGCGAGTAAGATTTTGTTATAACTCCAGCAGCTAGCAGTTGGTGTAAATGATTTCTCACTTCGTCCATCATAGAGGGTGGTATTCTTCGGGTCCGTTGCTTGAATGGTATATCATTTACTAGGTCTATCCTATGTTTTACTCCACCTACATGTCCTATATCAGTCTCTCCTTGACCAAATATGTGCCTGTGCCTCTCTAAAACCTACCAAATCTGATCTTGTTGACTGGAATTAAAATGTTCTGTACATAGATGAATTTTCTGAAATGGATCACTATCGTCATTCGCTTCTACCTGTTTTATATCCTCGATGTCTACTGGTTGTATCTCGCAAATAAGTGATCGGGGTTGAAGAGTCACAGTCCGTGTCGAAACATTAGATAGATGTACATTGACGATGCCTTTTGATGAATAGTTATACGCAACTAGCGATGGTGTTATGTCTATATCACTGGTTAATGTTGAGCGATTAGAAGATGTTACAAGTGCACATACTTCTGGAGTACTTTATTGTCGAAACATCCTTTTATTGTTATTTCTTTATTAGGACGTAATGTCACAGGTCTTGACTCTGCACTTTTTATAACAGCTAAACAGTTTCCATTACGTTCCAACTCTTTATCACGAATCGTCATACTTCTAAATGCTAGGTAAAGCGGTGTGTATAACTCAGCCATCTGTAGAAAACTTTGTCCATATCGGTGTTTAGTTCTTTCAAGTAACAGTGAAAGTAAGTTTGTCCCTATTAAAATTGGTACGTTACTATTATATCTACTCTTTGGCACAATTAAAAATAGTCCTTTCCGAATTGTTCTATTATCTTTGTTGATACCGGACACCTCAATATTTGTTTCAATATATCCATCGTATGGAAGTAAATTACCGTCAGCACATTCGATCCTTAATACTGTTGATAACGGTTTTATTTCAACATTGCCTAAGTGTTTATCATAAAATTCCCGACTTATAGCTGACACTGTTGAACCTGTATCAATTAATGATTTTGCCTGATGTCCATTTATATACACATGTAACTCGTTAGGTGTTCCGACTAAACTAAACTCTTCATTACTGTTGAAAGGGCGGCTCAATGGTGGGCCTGACGTCTGCCCCTCGAAGCAGGCCTGTTGGCGTTTAAAAACTGACGTGAATGATCCATTCGAACTCTACATCCAACTTGAACATGTCCAAATTGTCCACAACGATAGCAAGTTGGTCCTGGTCTATAACTATTAAAATTATTTCCCATATATTGAAATCTTGGTCAGTGCTGTTCCAATCTCGGTCTAAATTCCGATCTCTGTGTAAAAGGTCTGTTAGTGGTGCCATATCTAAATCCTTGTTGATTCTCGTTTCTAAAATTTCTATTTGTTGCTAATTGATAATTCTGTGTTGTACTACCATCTTTCATGGTTTTGACATCCAACGCTAGTTGTTCGACCATACTCTTTAGTTCCTCTATATCGCTTTTCTCCTGTACTGTTTTATCTACAGCTGACTTTGCTGTTATTGTTTTTGTGTGTTCTTTGTCTTGTACTTTTCGTTCCTTTTTGTCATTCTCTACTTGACGTATACCTACTCGAAGTTTATCAAAGTCCTTTACTTTATCATAGATGTGTCCTGTTATATCTCTTAATGAGCTTCTCAAACCTCTATAGAAAATGTTACATAAATCAGCATTTATTTGATTTGCAGTTGCAGACTTATATTCCGGTGTTTGTTCGTATAAATTCTCTAATCTCGAATCCATGACGTCACGTCTTCGTCCTCCCTCTGCGTAGCACTGTAAAACTTAGCTTTAGTTGTTTCAGGAGCATCCACAATTCCATATGAACTTTCAAATTTTTCTATAACTTGTAAAGCTGTTGGTGCCGATCCTAAAGGCGTATGCACTCTTAATGCTTCCCCTCTCAACGAACTCCTTATTGCCTGTGTTACAGTTTGCTTTGAATGTCCCTCATTGATAATACATTCTATATCATGTTTCCAAATCGTGAACGGAACATCCTTCTTGTCATCGTTACCAGAGAACAACGATAGTTTAGGAAAGTGATGTACACTTGCCGAGTAATTATGACTCCTAGGCAGTGGTTCCGGTGTACCTGACCCTGTTTCTACTTCCTCACCCGCCATCGGAATCTCCTTCATCCAGTTTTGAAAATCTTTCAATGTTCCTACCTTTGGTTTCGCTCCCATCTCTTCAAAATATTGTTCCATAGCTTCTATTTCCTCCCTTGTTAATTTCGTAGCCATATTGACTGAACACAAATGACAAAATATAAAACTCCGATAGCAACACACGTCAACTGACAACCCTACTATTGACAACAAACTAGCTTTCAATAGATTACTGTCGTCGGTACCAACCTTGTTTAATAATACAGACTGTGCCGTTTATCCAACGATTATAATTTTTTTTTTCAAATACAAATATTATCCACCGTTGCTAGTATTTTATACCCGGTTATGTCCAACGTTGGTAATTGTGTTTATTGACAGATATTCATACTACCATGCTTTATTGAGACAACATGGTATGCAAACAACTCGCACCAGAATGAGCAAACCATAAACCAACAATCCACAAACCTCAAACACCAAAACTATTCAACTCCAAACCAACAACTACCCTGAACCAACAATCACTATGTATATCACCAAAATATCCTTGTAATGCAACACCAAATATATTTGAAGTAATGTAAACGTGATGGTAAGTTTTTTTAAGATGTGGATTAATGTGGATATACTGTACCAAGTAGACGCGGTATTATAATATTGTGCCCGCTACAGTATTAAAATAACCTATAATATGTATGAAGAGTAGATGTATTTTATGTAACGTCAATAACTGTCAGTAAAGATGTACGCAGGTCAGCGCAACGCAAGCAGAACTCTCTCTCTCACTAAGATTAATTGATTAGTGAAGTATGGGCAAAATAGGGAAATATGGAAAGTATCATGGGTTTGACACACAAAAATAGGACAAGTATTAAATGGGCTTGATACACAGCACAAATTATTACTCAAATATACTGTATATATTCTAACTGCTTAACAGTTAGTATATAAACGAGTATACTTTTTAATATATCAATACATCAATTATCTTATTATTATTATTTTATATCACAGTACCATTTAAGTGCACTATAAAACTAGCAAAATTGTTTGATTTACGCTTATTAATACAAAGTCATGCGTATAAATGCACGAGTACCAAAAAAAAAAAAAAAAACACACATATGGCCATCTATCAGCTAAAGGTAAACCTGGACTAAAGTCATGTAAAATAATAATAAATTGAACATAAAATATGACACTTATAATTCATATAATCCATTTGCGTATAAAATCGTAGTGTCAATACTCACAGACTGAATTATTAACTTCAGTCTATGAATGTCCCGAAATTTTATTTAAAGGGTACCTGTAACCAAAAATTTTTTTTATCACAATTGTTTTATATATTATTTAAGTATAATAAAATTGAAAACCGCATCAAAATTGGTGACAAAATAAAAAAGTTATAGCGGTTTGAAATCCACATTTTTTAACTTTCTCTTTAACGCGAAGTGAAACGCCTCGTTTTGAGATATAAACGTGTGACGTCATTGCAGTATTAGAAGTAGTGTCTTACATAATAGACAGTAGTAACAATGAGGATATATATTGACGTATGTAGAAGAAAGTAACGACTCTGACATGTACCTATTTATGTCAAATAGTTCGTCATTATTAGGGGAAGCAGTAGACAATCTTATAAGTGATGAATTTGGAGTATAACCGTTATTTATTCGAACCAGAAACGGAGGAATCTGATGAACATATTGAGTCGAGCCCCGACCTACTCGAGAATTGTGACTGCATACATGACGAGTGTTAACTGGTCTATAACTCGAAAATTGATATCTTTGACTTTTTGTAAATAAATTATTTTATTAAGTTTGGACTGGACAGAATCGAGAATTACGATAAGTTGCATAGCTATAACAAAAAAATTGCGATTAGTTTTAACTTGTCAAATACACGAAAAATTAATTTTATCGTCGACATTTTAAAATGAATTACATATCAAGTCTGATTATAAAGACAACAGGATGAATATTATGGAACTTACTGTAGTGTCATGTACTGATTGTAATAAAAACTGAAAATCAGCAAATGAAAGTGGCACCGGCTAAAAATCAATACATAAAAATCCAATCTTTTGTGCAATGTTTATTGACAGTTGAAATTAAATCACCTAGATATATGTTGGGAAGTCGGTATAGGGGTGTGCCCCTGGGTTCGCCACATCCTACTTAAGAATGACAACGAAGTCAACTTTCACTTTCTGGTCAATTTATTTTTGTACATAAGGAAACAAAGACCTGTAATAGACAATATGATAAGGACTACATAATAACTGTGCATGAAAATATCATTTATCACAGAATATCAAGTAATAAATCCTTTATACATTAAGTCTTGATTACTACTGGTGTGAAAATATCAACAATCTTAGAAGAACTCAAGATTTTATTTTGACCAAAAAGTTAAATTTATTTTAAGTATCTAAGAAATATTACTGCTATTGTCCTAGCACACTAAATACTACAATAATATTTGTGGAATAATTGTAAAAACAAAAAGAAAAATTTTTTTAAAAAAACCGAATTTACTATTCAAGGTATCAGTTAACTAAGACTAATAATAAGAACCTATTTAATAAACAATTAGCGATAAACAATCTCGATTTCAATGTTTAAAAAAATCAATTATTAAATCACAAATTCAAAAATATTAAAACAAAAAAAAAAAATAATAAGAAACATTTCAACACTAACCCCTAACTGTACATATTTTTGGTCCAGTATTGGCCTCAGTAGTTAAGTATACAACCAATTGAAATAACCATCATCTAAAAAATAACAATAACAAATGTATGCACTTCACTCAACAATAATTTTAACAATAACAAGATCACTTCATGAATATTCATAAAGTAGACAGGTTCCACATATACAATGTAGCCTTGCACAAAGATTCTCGATCAGTGTAAATAACACAGGATACCTGTCTAGATAACGGCATGGCTGCTTAGCCAATCACGCACAAAGAATTTCCCGCCATTTTAATAGAAAAATAATACTTTTCTATTTTCTCTTGATATAAAGTAACACTAATAATCTCAAATGATACATTAGTTTCATTAACAATTAATCAACAATTACTGAAAATCAGATGATGAACAATGTGTACAATTTAAAATATCCCACTTTCAATTACTTCTTTAACAAAAAGAGATTATACATTTTTATCTTAAACAATTTTGATAAAAAAATAAAAAACATTTACTTACAAAATTAGTCTTCTTCTTATTCCGAATCACAGTTTTTTTTCTAATTCCGATTCATATTTTCAAAGGAAAATACCCTGTATTTTTTCTTTTTTTTTTTTTTTTAAAAATGCTTGTTTATATACTTTTAATAAATTTTCTAATATATCTTGTCTTGCCTGTCCCTTCAGCAGCAATGAATCTTGGGCAGTGGGACCACGTGGTAAATACTCATGAATATTAATTAGCTAACAAAATATATCTTAATTAATTACAAAAATTATTAAAAACTAGTAAACACTGCATGATTTCTAATATAATCACTCAAAATAACAACCAATATGAAAAATAAATTTTAAAATCAAAAACAAATCTGTGGAAAATTTCAAAATTATGTAACTTCTTTAAAGGAAAGTTTAAATTTAACCATACATGCTACCATAGAAACATATCTGCTTCCGAAAGAATGTTGTAGTATTTATAGCTTTGCCTGACCTCAGGCGATTTTAATGATGCATACAGCTGGACTGTAACAGTTAAAATTCAATGTTTATTTTCTTTAAATCTTACTTTTGGATATCACATAAAAGTGGTCATTTAAACTGATAACTTTCTCTTAACAAAATATTTTAAACACCTTGTGACTAAATACACAGAAATAACCTTTTACATTTTAACAGTTGTAGGCAAATAGGATAATAATAATAATAATAACAATAATAATAATAATGAAAAAAAATAATAATAATAAAATGATGATAATATTTCTACCATGTTAACATATAGAAAACTTTTTAAGTAGTCTGGCGGCATCATATTTCCTCGATAATTGGAAGATTTTCACACAAAGTTTGTCAAAAAAAAAAAAAAAAAAAAAAAAAAAAAAAAAAAAAAAAAAAAAAAAAAAAAGATATTCAATCTCAAATTATTTTACACGAAATATATGATAATTGTTTAAAATGAAATGACACGGATTTTAGAATGAGACCACATTTTAAAAAAAAACGAGATAATAATAATAATAATAATAATAATAATAATTTTATTGATTTGTATATATAGAATAAAGAATTTAAAAATATCACAGCTAAATGTATGCCAAAGGAAAAGTGAAAACTAAAATCTAATAAATCAAATGCTGTAAGTAGATCAATAAAAATGTATAAAATAGACTATTTTGGTCGTCAATTTTTAATTTTCAATTTTGCCTAAAAGTTATATTGTATTATTATTATTATTATTATTATTATTATTATTATTATTATTATTATTATTATTGACAACTAATGAAATTTTTTTTTCTTACCTTTTTCTTACTTTTTAAGATTTAAAAATGAAATATCCATTTTTCCCGAGTGAAATCTTTATCATGTATATGACAAATCACGTTTACCAAATAGCATTATTTTACTTTACTCGAACTGTAAATATTTTTTTGTATATTACCGGTCGTAAGATAACTTTATCAACCTGCAAATCAATTTTGCAAATTATAAGTGACATCCTGTTAATTACAGGTGTGGGTCTTAATCTAAGGAATGTGTCTAATAAACAAAAGGATTAATAATAATCTTAATTATCGGTACATGTCAAACGAATGTTAATTCCACATAATTAAATAGTTTTCCCGTAAAATAATCATAGAAAGTTAAACAACGAGTTCGTATTTGACTTATTTTAGTAGTTGGTAAATAATATCCTATGGAGGTATGTTACTGGTATGACGTCACAACACAGGAGCCTCGATATCGACCTTTTTGATTTGGATTTTTAGAGATGTATTAGAAAATCACCGATATCTACCTTATTTTGGAATGGAATTTTATAAAATTTTCGCTACAGTCATATTTAAGTACGACGAATAAAATATGTCAAAACCGAAAATCGTTACAGGTACCCTTTAAAGTTTACAGGAAAATACTTTCCAAGAGCGCCACCATCTTGAATGTCATGGGTGCAGCCATCATTGAATCTGTATCTTGTAAATGCTTGAAACTTTATTTCTGCACAAAGTTCATGTTTCTAAAAATCATGGAATCGTCGATAATTTACACACGCAAAAATAATGTTTAAGAGAGAATATATAAGAAAATCACAAATCCAATGTCTAACCAAATAAATTTTCTGGAGCAGTCTAAAAAAAAAAAAAACAGATGTTCCTAATATTATGGGAGTCCACCACTTGTTTTCGTTGATGCTGCAAATCAAATTTTTCTCACTGGGGGCTCCAAATGAAACCTGATAGACTATCACACAAAATTGAAAAAATTAAAGGAAAAAATAAAGCCATTACCAACAATAGTTTCGGTTTAAGGGAGTTAACTCGTACTGACACTAGTCACCTGTGTCCCCTTGAGTCTTTTATACACTACTTATCACGTAGTCAAGGGTTAGACTATATTCCTTGGTCGATTTTTTGGAAATTTTCATTGTCAGCCGCAGAATTATTTATTTTATGATAATAATCAATTTTAATTTGTTTTTTCGATAAAATATCCGACAAATTTTAGAATCAATTTTATAGTAAATCAACCATTCTCAAAATGTGATTAACGAAAATTATTAGACTATATTATATCAAAAATAATTAGACTATAATATATGGTCTAAACAATTTCGGAGATTTTTTTTTAATGAAAACCAAATATTTTCTCTGTATTATACAAAAAAAAAAAAAAAAAAAAAAAAAAAAAAACTTCAACAAAATTGAAATGAACTTTTCTCAGAGTGGATCCATTTGTTCTGTCATGGGCTACTTTTCGACTTTTATTAAATAATTCATTGAAAAGTAGCACTTACTCCTGGTTTGTCCCTTATTGATAATCACGGTTACCTGTGAAGTATCAGATTTTATCCGTAAGGTAACCCCTGTATGTGCAGTGATTAAAGGCACAGTTAATTGGATGAAGTAACTGATAGACAGCTCTGAGGTGTCCACTTATTAAGAAGATTCATGTACCAGTTTAAGATCTTTTGGTTTTTTTTTTTTTTTTTGTACTAAGAAGCATAAATCCCAAATAAATAAATAAATAAATAAATAAATAAATAAATAAATAAATAAATAAATAAATAAATAAATTGTTATGTATGAAAAATAGTGTAAAAACATTCAAACATTGATGAAATTTTGATACCTGTATTAAAGGCGATATCTAATATTTTAGATTATCAATGACTAACGGATTTTAACTAGAGAGGGGCACTCACTGAAAAAAAAATCATAAAAATTGTTTTAGATTATCTTAAAAACGGACTCTTTTTCCCGAGATTTCATAAAATTGCAATTATTTGCAAATAAGAACATTACTACTTTTTATAAGACATAGCCTTGTTTCGTGTTACTTATATGAACAAAACCGTTAACAACACATTGAGCGAGTTTATAGTCTACATGGGGCCTTGCGGCCATTGTGCAGACTGTTTAACTTAATAGAAATTTTAATGATTTGGTATTTTTGGTGGTTACTACTCACTAATACACGAAGGTGCCAGGACAGCAGCAGAGCAGGAGAGTGCACAGGAAGAGGAGGGGCCCAGCTGTGAGTGAAGTACCCCGTGGCAACAATAGGGTATCCCTAACCAGGCGCGAGAACATGCCAAGAGAAAAAATTTTGAAATTTTGATAAAAAGAAGGGAGTGGGGTTATTTGAAGCCTGTTCCAAAAGGGGATCTTTATTAATGGGGGATCAAAAGCATGGATGTCTAATTTTGAAGATATAAGTGAAGGGGCCCTATGCCGGCGTAAACGCCTACTCTGTTTTCGATAAACATAGGGGATCTTTATCGTGCCCCGTCAGGCTGTCGGGTACACGGGGCCTCCGGCTTAACGTCTTAGGCGAGACGCACCCTTCACACTAACACATTCAAGCACTTTCTGACACATTCTGACACATACTTACAGAGCTAACAACAATAGAGCGGAAATACTGTATAGTACAGTTTATTTTTTTTATTTTGTATCACCGTGCAGCACCAGTTTATTTTTTGTTTTATTCTTAGATACTTATAGATACTTGTTTGTATCTTGTACGGTACTGCACGGGTACAGAAAGAAGTAGAAAGAGGGGTGGGTACCGTAAAGGAACGGTTTATGAGTTGGCGAACAGGAGCGCCGATAGGATATAGCGGGCCATCTGAAAATAAAACAGGATTATTAATACATGAAATAACAATAACAAACACATATAAGACAAGACTACCAGCATGCGATGGTTTAAGATTACCAGAGTTGACGCCACATTGTTGTTTTTTGGTTTTTTCATTTTCGCTTATTCCTTTCATCCTTTTCATTCCGTAGGTTGACATATAAAAGTTGGGACTTTCATTCAGCATGTGTACTGGGGTAAGAAGTTTTTGTGGGAGATCAGCGACTTTTGACGGTCACTGTCCCCCGGCCTCATTCTCTCTATTTCGTGCTTGCATACACCTCGGAGTGGGATACATCTGCTCAGCCTTGTGCTCGCCATTTTCACAGTTGTGTGCGTGTCTGTGTGTTTTCGGGAGCCTTAACTAATTCCCTTAATTAAGTATTTAGTTATCCATGGAAGTTTCAGTGAATCCATGGATAAGTAAATATGATAGATTGCTTGTTAGTAATAAGATAGATTATGAGTGGAGCCTACTGCTGCTTAGTTATGCGCATATAACTATGGCCGCGGCCCCGCTTGCAGTAGGTAAGATAATGCGCCTGGAGAGGGATAGAAAGAGTATCATTTAGTGGTAGTTTATAGCTAATTCACCGTTTCTGGCTTTGTTTTTGGGGTGAATTTATTTAACCTGATAGTGTCGATCCGTCGCACATCGGATCTACATGCTAGCGCCCCCACTTTCAGGTTTTAGTGCGATAAGGTCGAGAGACAAAAAAAATTTTTTCCTAATAGGCGGAAAGAGTTAAAAAGTAAATGTTTTAGTAGAACGGGGAATCACTATAAACATTAGAGCGTAGTTAGTAGAAGAAGGAATGTACTGAGAGGCTAGACCTTACTGGTGTACTGGATCTGGGATATGTAGTTCCCTAGCTGTTGGTAGATTAAGGTTCGGCATCTGGCGGGCGGGTTGAGGAGCCCTTTTAATGTGAGATTTTGCTTGCCCTATTTGATTGGCTAGCTCCCGTCTTTCTTCCAGAAATTCAGGGCATAGCAGCAGAACGTGTTCTATTGTCTCGGGTTGTCCGCAGTAACTGCAGGCCGGACCACATTTCTTAATATGTTGGCTATGGGTGTAACCATGTAGCATGGTTACACCCATGCGGAGTCTAGTGATGGCGCGGTCCAGGCCTCGGATCGAGTGAAAGAGAACAGTTTGCTTAGAGGGTTTGATCTCAAGGTCGCGTCTCCATTGGCTAGCTGAGGTGCTAAGTGTTTGAGCCCATTCTCCCCAGATAGCTTTGTTTATAAGCGAGTAAAGCTCAGTGGAAGCTAGTTTTACAATGAAGTTGGGGGCGGGTTTGGTTAGCACCTGCTTGGCCGCTTGATCGGCGACGTCGTTGCCACGGATCCCTATATGAGAGGGGATCCAGGCTATTGTGGCATTTAGTTTGGTCGCCAGATACCGAATTTGATGTAGAATTTCTGGCCTGCTAGATCGACCTGTACTTATAGATTGGATGGATGATAGGGAGTCAGTGAGGATAACTGGATCCGCTATTTGGTTTTCGCGGCTCAACAGTAAGGCCTCTCTGATGGCTATAATTTCCGTGGTATAAATAGACAGGTAATCTGAAGTTCTAGCTGCATATATTTTGTCTATAGTAGGGAGGTACACACTAAAACTAGTTTTCCCAGAAACCGGGTCCTTGGAGCCATCCGTATAAATTAATTTCTGCTGGCTGTACTGTGCGTTAATGAATTCTAAAGCTATTGCCAGGTGAACTGCAGTTGGATATTTTTTTGATATCTGATTTCGGAGGTCTGCGTTTAAATTTATGTCTAAGTACAACCAAGGCGGTTTTGGAGTAGGTTTTCTTTTGATTATTTGTAATTGATTTAGGCCTAAATTGGTGATTTGGCTTTCTAATTTTAAATCCGTAGGGCTCTGTGCCCTGTTTCCATTTTCTATAATATTTTTGATAGGCCTGGCAGTTGTCTAAGGTTGCGTTGACCGGGAGGTTGTCCCCGTGGGGAGCGGTCCGTGCCCAGTAACGCAGCGTTAGAAGCTCACGGCGCTTTTGTAGCGGAAGTTCTGATAATAAGGTGCTTATTGGTGTGCTTTTAATGGCTCCAAGGACAATTCTGAGGGCCCTGTGTTGAAGTATGTCAAGTTGGGAGAGGGTGGTCTTATCCGCTGAACTGTAGGCCTGACACGCGTAGTCAAGCTGGGAGCGGAAAAGAGTCTTATAAAGTAGCATAAGTGTCTTTTTATTGGCTCCGTAATTGGTACCTGAGACATTCCTCATGAGGTTGAGCACGTTTTTGCATTTGTGCACAACGTGCTCAATATGTCGTTTCCAGGTAAGTCTGTTGTCGAGCACAACTCCAAGAAACTTGTGTTCCTTCACAAAGTTAACCCGTGTCCCGTTAATATTGAGGTGTAGGGAATGTATGGGGTTTCGCCCAAAAATCATTCCTACAGTTTTCTTTTCAGAGAGTTTGAAGCCCCATGTTACAGACCATTTGTGGACCTCATCCAAGATGTCTTGTAGCCGCGACTCAAGTGCGTTTAGGTTGTAGCTGACATCCCAAAAGCACCCGTCGTCGGCGAATTGTGATAATTTTGATGTGGCGTGCTGAATACATGATGAAAGGTTGTTGACCGCTATGTTGAAGAGAGTCGGGGAAATGACCGAGCCCTGGGGGCAGCCATTTTCTAGACTCTTTTCGTCAGATAGCTGGTCAGATACTCTGACTTTAATTTTGCGGTTATGTAAGAAATTTTTAATGAATTGAAAAATTTTTCCTGATATGCCGAAATTTTTGAGATGGTGTAAAACACCATCGTGCCACATGAGATCGAATGCTTTTTCTAAGTCGAGAAAGATCGCACCTAAGATTTTATTTTGTGCCTGTGCTTTTTTAATATCCGTTTGTAGGCGGAGTATGTGGTCTAAAGTAGACCTGGCTTTTCTTAAATCCACTTTTGTTGTTTGATATTAAATTATTGGTGTCCAAAAAATAGGTTAACCGGTCGTTAACCATGGTTTCCATTAATTTGCATATTGTAGGTGTTAGCGAAATAGGTCTGTAAGATGAAGGTTCAGAGAGAGGTTTTTCCGGTTTGGGGATAGGTACCACAATGGCGACCTTCCACTTGTCCAGGTAGAATTCCCGTGTCCCATGACGTGTTGATCAATTCAAGAATTAACTGGTGGGTAGACAGAGGCATATGTTTTATTATTTCATATGAGATTTTGTCATCTCCTGGCGATGACTTCTTTTTATTATTCAGCGCTAGCTTGAATTCTGCTAAAGTGAAATTTTTATTAATCGGGTTATTTTGGTTTAAAGTGAGTTCATTAATATTGTTTAGATTTGCCCGATTTAGTTTGTTTTTATTAATCGCGAAGTCTGGATTGAGGTTATTGTTGGAGCTAGCGTTGGAAAAAGAGTCCGCTAAAATGTTAGCTTTGTCTTTTGCACTAGTAGCTCCACTGATAACCGGTAAGTGCGCGTTGTGGATAATTTTTCATAGCTTTTATTTTTAGCCAAACTTTACGCGTGTCTGAGTGATCGTTCAAAGTATCGCAGAATTCATGCCAGTGGTTTTCTTTTGTAATTTTGATTATTCTTTTTAGTCTAGCGTGAGCTGCTTTATAATCAATAAAATCAGACTCACTGCTAGTGCGCCGAAATTTGTTATAAAATCGTGTTTTTTCACGTCGCGCTTCATCGCACTCTGTGTTCCACCAAGGATTATTTTTGAAATTTCTTGTTTTGCCGCTGGTTTTGGGTATGGTAGTGCAGGCGATTTCATTTATTTTGCTTTATAAATTATCATAAAAAATATTTAAGTCTGGGTTCCGAATGGTCTCGGGATTGATCGCCTCGCACATATTTTGGAATTTGGCCCAGTCGGCTTTTTTGTATATCCATTTAGGAGGAAAATTTTGCACCATTTTTTCTAATTTTTGATTAATTTTGATAGTTATTGGTATGTGGTCTGAACCCATTTGGTTGTTATAAGTGCCGAATGTTATTTTTGTAGCTAGATCAGGTGTGCTAAAAGCCAAATCAATAGCAGTAAATGAATTTTTAACAATACGCGTGGGTTCGCCATTGTTGAGCAATGATAAGCTATTATCGTCATGCCATTCTTCAGTAATTATTCCTTTGCGGCAGGTCGCTTTATCGCCCCACAGGTGATTGTGGGCGTTAAAGTCGCCAAGGATGAGTGAGTTTGTTTTTTTCAATTTTTATTGTATTTAGAATTTCAGAGAATTGATCATTGTCTAAAGATGGTTTTAGATAGATATTATAAAGATTTAATTTGATATTATTTTTGAAGTATAGTTCTAGACTTTGGACTGGTAAATTTTGATAATTTGCATTTTCTTTATATTGAATTTCGTTTTTAACATAGATGGCTAGACGATATTGAGCTTTTATTAAAGGAGGTTGATAGCCAGAAATTTTGTGAATTTTATTATAATTCTGTTTATTAGAATATTCTTGGATTACCAACACGTCGGGTTTTAGTTGATCTACAGTATTTTTAAGCTCGCTTAGTTTTGGAGCTAGCCCCCCAGCATTCCATTGAAAGATGTTAGTACACATTATTTTATATAAGGTTTGATGCTGAGCGGCTTAGAGATTTTTATTTTAGCATCTGATTTTAGCGGCCCTTCTGTATTTGTCGGCCTGCTTTTTGGAGGTTTGGTTGTTTTTCTGCATTTCATTAAAAGGGAGTTGAGGAGATCTTTTAGTGTTTCAACTTGTTGTTCTAATTCACTAACTTTATGGTTTTCTTGGTTCGAGTCTCTATTAGTGACTGGTGCCTGATATCTACGCTCTTGACTTGGTTTATTATTATTATTATTATTATTATTATTACTATTACTTCTGCTCCTATTAGGTGTGGCTTGGGAGAAGAGATCTTGACTGGCTTGCCTGTTATTATTATTATTTTGATTATTGTTATCATTTCTCTTGTGGGTATTTTTCCTTTTGTTAGCAGGTGTGGAGATCTGCTTTTTATTTAAGACATTAGAGTAGGTGGCCCGTCTTGTCCCTTGGGATTTGTTAGTTTGCTCAGTCTGCCTGACGGGAGCTGTCTTTTTAGTATTTTTGGGACAGTCTCTGCTAGTGGGGCGGTGATTGCCGGAGCAGTTGGCGCAGGTGGGTTTGTGATTAAGTTTGTCACAATTAGCATAACGGTGGTTACCTGCGCAGTGGGAGCAAATTGTCTGCCCTTGGCATCGGTCCGCTTTGTGCCCTGGTTTTTGACAGTTATAGCAAAACATTGAAGGAAAATTGAATTACCAGAATCACCCAACATTCTTACTTATATATACTGATCATATTTACTATGAAGTGGTGTCTTAGACATTTATTTGAATTAAAAATGTTATTAAAGGGAAGTTATTTATAAGTAATAATTTACCTCCCTTTAGTTATATTTTTGCATCAATTTAACCGTTGTGTTGTTATTATGGACTACTATATATAAGAGAGCAGAGCCGAGAATAGATATGTACCTGCATATTGTACAAATACATGTGCGTGAAAGGTAATAATGCAGGGTTATAAATCCCGGAAACTCTTCATTAACAACAAACCGGGAAAAAACAATTCGTTGGTACTGAGGCAACTCTAACACCCCAACTTAAAACTTATTACGCGAGTACAAAACAAAACGACTAACAATATCAGCCTCATTAAACAAACATGTATATAATGATAATAATAATAATCAATGTGTAAAGACTAAATAGGTTTGTATATCATCACAAAAAGTTAAAAAATGAAAAAGAAATTAAGTATGAATTGAAATACATATGTCATTAATAGTATGTTTCTGAAAAAAATTATTAAACACGTTAAAGCTATTATATATTTTTGTCTCTGTCGCTATGTATGTAGATTTATATATGTGTGTGCGCTTGTGTGTATGCCTGTCTACGCTTGCAGGTGTGTGTAGCTGTTGTCGCGCGCGCCCGAGTGTGTGTGTGTGTGTGTGTGTGTGTGTGTGTTTTAATTTATAGATACTTTTAATAATGGTGTACGATGTCTTTCTCAAATCAAGATTTGTTACATGCAATATGTAACTGTTTATCGTTAAATGTGCTCACGTATATAATGCGGTTTAATTGATGAAGGTACAATATCTGTTGATAAATAATTGTCAATGAGAGTATTGTGAGTCGTTGGTTGACCTAATACAATTTTTACAGTTTAAAAATATATTTTGTTTAATAATCCGCAATATACGAATGCAGATCGAAATAAAGAAAAATTAATGTTTTAACCTCTTTGTTATTACAATTACAATTGTTTATAAACGTGAGACTTGTATCTAGAAATCATATATTTTACATGGATCATTTGATGTCACAATGGACAATTGCTGTCATCCATTTATACAATAATTCAGTCATATGCTTTTATGTAATAAATATTTTTCATACAACAAGTAGTTTAGTGAATTCAGTTGCAATATTCGGTTCAGGCTCCTAAAAGATAATGTATGAAAGCCGTTTATGAATGTAACAAGCTTTTATCGTTCGAATGGACTTACAAAATATGATTCAGCAGTTACTACAAAAAGTGAGAAACTTTTTTTAATCAGTTAGAAGTTCTATAACAATTGAATAATATAAGGTCAATTTATACTATAAGGTATTTGCTGTAAAATGCGTTCTCAAGGCGTGATACTCCATATCATTAGATCGCAAATAATCCATGTATATATTTCAAATACACTGTTTTATATATCTTTTGACTAACTACATGTATTGTTTTGCAATCCTAAATATACATTTTTATCGATATACACATATTTCAAGTAGTTTTGTGATTTTAGTTGCAATGCTCGGTTAAGGCTCCTAAAACGTAATGTATATAAGCCGTTTATGAATGTAACAAACTTTTATCGTTCAATTGCACTTACTAAATAAGATTCAGCAGTTACTACAAAAAGAGAGACACGTTCTCTTCTAATCAGTTAGAAGTTTTATGAGAACTGAACAATATAAAGTCGATTTATACTTCAAGGTATTTACCGTAAAATGCGTTCTCAAGGCGTGATACTTCATATCTTTAGACAGGCCACAAATATACTATGTATACGTTTGAATTACACTGTTTTATATATCTTTTGACTAACTACATGTATTGTTTTGCAATCCCAAATATACAGTTTTATCATTATTCGTAATGAATATTGACCGTCTGTATGTTCTATTTATTAATGATATCACAGAATATTGTATGAAATACCGTTCAATAACAGATGTGTCTGAGATTTGGATTGTATTAGATTGTTCTTATCTCAAAACGTTGGAAATCATCTGAGTTTTGGATCGGATAATACCTCAACAACAAATTGATCAATTCTCAGAAAGTTGAAAAAGCACAGCCGAAAACATTTGCAGTGCGTGCAGGTAATATTCTTTCACGTGCACGCCTACCGTGATAAAGGGCACCGATTTTTAAGTCTCCTCTGAAACACCCGTTGACTTTCATCTCTGAGTGCTTTGCGAAAGATAACACACTACCTGGCAGGGGTTCGAACACCGCCTCCCACATACAAAGTGAGCACTGTACTAACTGAGATACCGTAATGGTACCCTTAAGATAAAGTCACTAAGTTGGATACAGAATCTCTTATGTATCGAAATCAGCGGGTACCAGAATCACTCAACATTCTTACTTATATATACTGATCATATTTACTATGAAGTGGTGTCTTAGACATTTATTTGAATTAAAAATGTTATTAAAGGGAAGTTATTTATAAGTAATAATTTACCTCCCTTTAGTTATATTTTTGCATCAATTTAACCTTTGCGTTGTTATTATGGACTACTATATATAAGAGAGCAGAGCCGAGAATAGATATGTACCGCATATTGTACAAATACATGTGCGTGAAAGGTAATAATGCAGGGTTATAAATCCCGGAAACTCTTCATTAACAACAAACCGGGAAAAAACAATTCGTTGGTACTGAGGCAACTCTAACACCCCAACTTAAAACTTATTACGCGAGTACAAAACAAAACGACTAACAATGTCAGCCTCATTAAACAAACATGTATATAATTATAATAATAATAATCAATGTGTAGAGACTAAATAGGTTTGTATATCATCACAAAAAGTTAAAAAATGAAAAAGAAATTAAGTATGAATTGAAATACATATGTCATTAATAGTATGTTTCTGAAAAAAAATTATTAAACACGTTAAAGCTATTATATATTTTTGTCTCTGTGTCGCTATGTATGTAGATTTATATATGTGTGTGCGCTTGTGTGTATGCTTGTCTACGCTTTCAGGTGTGTGTAGCTGTTGTCGCGCGCGCCCGAGTGTGTGTGTGTGTGTGTGTGTTTTAATTTATAGATACTTTTAATAATGGTGTACGATGTCTTTCTCAAATCAAGATTTGTTACATGCAATATGTAACTGTTTATCGTTAAATGTGCTCACGTATATAATGCGGTTTAATTGATGAAGGTACAATATCTGTTGATAAATAATTGTCAATGAGAGTATTGTGAGTCGTTGGTTGACCTAATACAATTTTTACAGTTTAAAAATATATTTTGTTTAATAATCCGCAATATACGAATGCAGATCGAAATAAAGAAAAATTAATGTTTTAACCTCTTTGTTATTACAATTACAATTGTTTATAAACGTGAGACTTGTATCTAGAAATCATATATTTTACATGGATCATTTGATGTCACAATGGACAATTGCTGTCATCCATTTATACAATAATTCAGTCATATGCTTTTATGTAATAAATATTTTTCATACAACAAGTAGTTTAGTGAATTCAGTTGCAATATTCGGTTCAGGCTCCTAAAAGATAATGTATGAAAGCCGTTTATGAATGTAACAAGCTTTTATCGTTCGAATGGACTTACAAAATATGATTCAGCAGTTACTACAAAAAGTGAGAAACTTTTTTTAATCAGTTAGAAGTTCTATAACAATTGAATAATATAAGGTCAATTTATACTATAAGGTATTTGCTGTAAAATGCGTTCTCAAGGCGTGATACTCCATATCATTAGATCGCAAATAATCCATGTATATATTTCAAATACACTGTTTTATATATCTTTTGACTAACTACATGTATTGTTTTGCAATCCTAAATATACATTTTTATCGATATACACATATTTCAAGTAGTTTTGTGATTTTAGTTGCAATGCTCGGTTAAGGCTCCTAAAACGTAATGTATATAAGCCGTTTATGAATGTAACAAACTTTTATCGTTCAATTGCACTTACTAAATAAGATTCAGCAGTTACTACAAAAAGAGAGACACGTTCTCTTCTAATCAGTTAGAAGTTTTATGAGAACTGAACAATATAAAGTCGATTTATACTTCAAGGTATTTACCGTAAAATGCGTTCTCAAGGCGTGATACTTCATATCTTTAGACAGGCCACAAATATACTATGTATACGTTTGAATTACACTGTTTTATATATCTTTTGACTAACTACATGTATTGTTTTGCAATCCCAAATATACAGTTTTATCATTATTCGTAATGAATATTGACCGTCTGTATGTTCTATTTATTAATGATATCACAGAATATTGTATGAAATACCGTTCAATAACAGATGTGTCTGAGATTTGGATTGTATTAGATTGTTCTTATCTCAAAACGTTGGAAATCATCTGAGTTTTGGATCGGATAATACCTCAACAACAAATTGATCAATTCTCAGAAAGTTGAAAAAGCACAGCCGAAAACATTTGCAGTGCGTGCAGGTAATATTCTTTCACGTGCACGCCTACCGTGATAAAGGGCACCGATTTTTAAGTCTCCTCTGAAACACCCGTTGACTTTCATCTCTGAGTGCTTTGCGAAAGAAAACACACTACCTGGCAGGGGTTCGAACACCGACCTCCCACATACAAAGTGAGCACTGTACCAACTGAGATACCGTAATGGTACCCTTAAGATAAAGTCACTAAGTTGGATACAGAATCTCTTATGTATCGAAATCAGCGGGTACCAGAATCACTCAACATTCTTACTTATATATACTGATCATATTTACTATGAAGTGGTGTCTTAGACATTTATTTGAATTAAAAATGTTATTAAAGGGAAGTTATTTATAAGTAATAATTTACCTCCCTTTAGTTATATTTTTGCATCAATTTAACCGTTGCGTTGTTATTATGGACTACTATATATAAGAGAGCAGAGCCGAGAATAGATATGTACCGCATATTGTACAAATACATGTGCGTGAAAGGTAATAATGCAGGGTTATAAATCCCGGAAACTCTTCATTAACAACAAACCGGGAAAAAACAATTCGTTGGTACTGAGGCAACTCTAACACCCCAACTTAAAACTTATTACGCGAGTACAAAACAAAACGACTAACAATATCAGCCTCATTAAACAAACATGTATATAATTATAATAATAATAATCAATGTGTAAAGACTAAATAGGTTTGTATATCATCACAAAAAGTTAAAAAATGAAAAAGAAATTAAGTATGAATTGAAATACATATGTCATTAATAGTATGTTTCTGAAAAAAACAAATATTAAAAACGTTAAAGCTATTATATATTTTTGTCTCTGTGTCGCTATGTATGTAGATTTATATATGTGTGTGCGCTTGTGTGTATGCCTGTCTACGCTTGCGGGTGTGTGTAGCTGTTGTCGCGCGCGCCCGAGTGTGTGTGTGTGTGTGTGTTTTAATTTATAGATACTTTTAATAATGGTGTACGATGTCTTTCTCAAATCAAGATTTGTTACATGCAATATGTAACTGTTTATCGTTAAATGTGCTCACGTATATAATGCGGTTTAATTGATGAAGGTACAATATCTGTTGATAAATAATTGTCAATGAGAGTATTGTGAGTCGTTGGTTGACCTAATACAATTTTTACAGTTTAAAAATATATTTTGTTTAATAATCCGCAATATACGAATGCAGATCGAAATAAAGAAAAATTAATGTTTTAACCTCTTTGTTATTACAATTACAATTGTTTATAAACGTGAGACTTGTATCTGGAAATCATATATTTTACATGGATCATTTCAGGTCACAATGGACAATTGCTGTCATCCATTTATACAATAATTCAGTCATATGCTTTCATGTAATAAATATTTTTCATACAACAAGTAGTTTAGTGAATTCAGTTGCAATATTCGGTTCAGGCTCCTAAAAGATAATGTATATAAGCCGTTTATGAATGTAACAAACTTTTATCGTTCAATTGCACTTACTAAATAAGATTCAGCAGTTACTACAAAAAGAGAGACACGTTCTCTTCTAATCAGTTAGAAGTTTTATGAGAACTGAACAATATAAAGTCGATTTATACTTCAAGGTATTTACCGTAAAATGCGTTCTCAAGGCGTGATAACTTCATATCTTTAGACAGGCCACAAATATACTATGTATACGTTTTGAATTACACTGTTTTATATATCTTTTGACTAACTACATGTATTGTTTTGCAATCCCAAATATACAGTTTTATCATTATTCGTAATGAATATTGACCGTCTGTATGTTCTATTTATTAATGATATCACAGAATATTGTATGAAATACCGTTCAATAACAGATGTGTCTG